>CAUYPK010007720.1:0-19113 GCA_963574355.1 Loris lydekkerianus | reverse complement strand
CCTTGCTGGCTCCCTGTATCCTCAAAGGGATGATCATAGGCAGATCCCACCAGCCAGAGATGTCTGGAGTCTTGTCTCCCCAGACTCGCCATGCCCAGTTGCAGGGAAGCTGTTACTCAGCCGCCATCTTTAATCCAATCCTCCAGAAGTAATTCTTATATGCAGCAGATATCTAGCTTAAGTTTTTGTATCCAGTCAGCCAACTTATGCCTCTTTAGAGGACCATTTAAACCATTCACATTAATTGATAGTATTGATAAGCCTTTCAAGAATCCAGTGGACATTTTTAATCTTTTTGCAACTGTGGAAGTTGGAATGATCAAAATTTTCTGGGTGGGTTTACTTTTGTGGTAGAGGATTATGCTGGTCTTTATGGAAGATAGGTCTGAGAATATCCTGGAGAGCTGGTTTAGTTATGGCAAATTTCTTCAACATGTGACTGTCATTGAAGTATTTAATTTCTCCATCATAAATGAAGCTCAGTTTATCTGGGTACAGGATCCTGGGTTGAAAGTTATTTTTTTTTAGGAGATTCAAAGTCGATGACCATCCTCTTCTAGCTTGAAAGGTTTCGGCAGAGAGATCTGCAGTTATTCTAATATTCTTCCCATTGTAGGTAATGGTTTCTTTCAGAATTTTCTCCTTCATATTTACTTTAGTGAAATTGATATGATGTGTCTGGGGGATGTCTTATTTGGGTTGAGTCATGCTGGAGTTCTGAAACTGTCTGCTATCTGAATTTCACAATCTCTTGGCATGTCTGGAAAGTTCTCTTTCATAATCTTATGGAGAAGAGACTCTGTGTCTTGTGAAGCCACTTCATCACTTTTGGGGATCCCTATGAGATGAATATTGGTTTCCTTCAAATTATCCCAGAGCTCTCTGAGAGAGTGATCTGTTTTTGCCCTCCATTTCTCTTCCTCTTTGAGAGTTTGGGAGCATTCGAAAACTTTGTCTTCACTGTTAGAAATCCTTTCTTCTGCTTTTTCCGTTCTGTTACTGAGGGATTCTACTGTGTTTCTAAGATCTCTGAGGGATGCAACTTTTTGTCTCAATGTGTCAAAATCTTTGGTCATTTGGTCTTTGAATTTGTTGTATTCTTGAGTTATATTTTGGATTACTGTTTGGAATTCTAATTTGATCTTATTTGCTATCCAGATTCTGAATTCAATTTCTGACATCATATTTATTTGTTTGTGCATGGGATCTTGTGCTGTGTATGCCCCATTGAGCCTTAGGGGGGTTGATCTACTCTGATTATTCATATTGCCAGATTGTTTCTGTTGATTTCACCTCATAATTGTTTTTCATCATTTCCTCTTGCCACCCTCAGAGTTGGGGAAGTGTCTCTCCAAGATTAGACCCGAGCAGGGTCACTCTATTGTTGCTGGATCTATGTAGGGAGTGACCCTGTGTATTTTCTGTGGGGCTGCTCCAGCTATGGAGTTCTGGTTGTGGAAGCAGCTCTGGTGTGTGACACACCCGGATCCAGCAACAAGGCAGGAGTTGGTGCGCACGTTTGTGGGAGTGCCTGGCACCCAATGACTTTGGCACAGAGAGCCCAAGGCTCCAGCAGTCTCTGGCTAGGAGAAGGGCTCTGCACAGAGGCAGGGAGGGCTCTAGAAGGCACATGGCTACCAGAGTTCCTGGCCAGATGAGCGGGCTATTTTGGAGGCTGGGAGGACACAGGAGGGAGGACGCAGGTTTGTGCGGTTTCCGCAGTTCCTCGTCAGGGCATGCGGAGGCCAGGTGGGTGCGTGTCGCAGGTCAGGGGTCGCCAAGCACAGGAGTTTGAGGTTGCTATGAGCTGTGACTTCACGGTACTCTCCCCAGGGCAACAGCCCGAGGGTCCAGTGTGCCAAAACTGGCTCACTCTGCCTCTAAAGATTAAGGCTGTAAGGCAGCTCAGTCTTCCCTTTTAGGCTGCTCAGTCACTAGGTTACTAGGTCCTGCCCAATCCTTCCTCTGGGACCCTGAGGGCAGAGCTTGCCAGGGCAGTTCTCTCACAATGGCTTCCTGCACCCAGCTCAGTGGCTCAGTCTGGGGCTCCAGACAATGCCCAAAGTTCTCCTCACTCCTGCTCAAGCTCTCCCCAAGGCAGTTCAACTGAGTGACAAGTCCAAAAACACCAAAACACCAAAACAGTTCACAGGCAAGGACTTTCTGGTTTGCAGTCTCACTGCTGGTTGTACTTACAGTTGCTGGTAAAATTAGGTTAATCGAATGCATGCAACTACTTGTCTGTTTTCCACTGTTTTTGTCTTCCTCTTGGGATCCAGAAGTCCCTTGCTGACTCCCTGTATCCTCAAAGGGATGATTATAGGCAGATCCCACTGGCCAGAGATGCCTGGAGTCTTATCTCCCCAGATTCACCATGCCCTGTTACAGGGAAGCTGTTACTCGGCCACCATCTTCAATCAAGAGATTCAAATTAGTAATTAAAACCTGCCCACAACGAAAAGCCCAGGTCTAAATGACTTTATTGGTGAATTTCACCAAATATTTGAAGAAGTAATACCAATCCAACACAAACTCTTTCAACACACACATACACACATACACAAAATAAGAAGGCATATTTCCCAGTTGCCTTTGAGGCTAACATTATCCTAATGCCAAAATCAAACAAGGCATCATGAGAATAGAAGATGGTAGATCAATATTTCTTAAAATATAGATTCAAAATCCTTTAAAAATACTTTCAAAATGAATCTAGTGACACAAACACAGATACACACATGATTATGCATCAAGACCAATTGGGATTTATTGAGCAGCTCATGGTTAGTCTAATAAGCAGAAACAAATAAATGTAATAGACTATATCAATAAACTATAGCACAAAAATCATATCATCTCAATAGATGTAGAAGAATCATTTGAAAAATCAAGCATCCTTTTATGATACAGCATGAAACTAACTAAAAGAGGGGGGACTTCCTTAGTCTTAAAAAAAGCATCTATGAAAAACCCCTAGCTATTATATTTTAATAATAAGAGAGAGAAAGCTTTCCACCTAAGATCTGAAACAAGGTAAGGCTTTCCACTCTATCTATCACTGTGCTGGGTGTTCTGTACAAGGCAATTGGGCAGGAAAAAGTGATACAAAGAATCCTTTATACACAGGATTTACATTGTATTCAATATTATAGTTAATCTAAAGATTATTTAAGTTATAGAGAATGTTCATAGGTTATATGCAATGCTATGCCATTTTATATCAAGGACTTCTGATTTTGGTACCTTCAAATATCCTACAAACCCCTATGGATTCTAAGGGATCACTGTACAAGTAATAGTCAGAAAAAGAAATTAAGAAAACAATTTAATTTCCAATAGCATCTCAAAGAATAAAATGCCTGTGCTTAAATTGTACAAGGGTAATGTGTGACTTGTAAACAGAAAACTACTACAAAACATTGTTAAATTTCAAATTATATAAATGGAGAGACATCCCTTGTTCATGGATAGGTAGACTTAATACTGTTAAGGTGGTAAGACAACCATCCATTGGTACTTGCAGGAAGATTGGTTTCAGGACCCCTCCATTGATGAAGCATACATATCCATATAATGTAATCTTATTTGGACATAAAAAGGAATGAAGTATTGATATATGCTATAATACGGATGAGCTTTGTTCATTATGCTGACTGAAAATGTTAATACTAAGTGAAAGAAAACACTTTCTTTCAAAGGACTGTACATTAAATGACTATTCATTCGAAACATCAAGAATAGACAAATCTGATTAAAATATACCAGATTCTAAAATAAGTCTAAGGAGACAGAGCATGGATTAGTCCTGTTACCTAGGACCGTGGATGTGACTGCTGATAGACACAGAGTTTCTTTCTGGGCTGATGAAAATGTTCTAAACTTAGATTATTGTGATGGTCAAACAACTCTTTGACTATACTAAATGTCATTGAATTGTACACATTAAGTGAGAAATTCTCATGTGAATTATATCTCTTTTAGAATGCTATACAACTTGTTCAACTGGGAGAAAAACCAGAGTATGAAGTCTTTGTTACTTTGAGAGGCCAAGGCGGGGAAGACTGCTTAAGGCCAGGAGTTCAAAAGCAGCTTGAGAAATATAGCAAGACCTCATTTCTACAAAAAATAAAAATAAAAAGACAAAAATAAAATGCTAACTGCTAAAAAAAAAAAAAAAAAAAAAGTGTATATTTTCCAAACTAGTTGAAGGAAAAAAAATTCAACAAAAGTAAAAAGAGAATAAAAATAAACAGAAAAAATGGGAAATGAAATGTATATGATTGGATAACAGAAATAAATGTGAGCTTACTAATTATTACAGTACATGTAAATGGACTAATTCATTAATAGAGAAATCATGTCATACTGACTTTTAAAATGCAGTTACATGGCATCTATCTACTGAAGACACTTAAAGCCTAAGGGCTTAGAAAGATTGAAAGTAAAAAACAGCAAAATAAATGCCAAGTGTATACGAAGCAGAAAAGCATAAGAAAGATAAGTCTGCTATGATGACATCAGGGAAAAGAAATACTGTACTGTTAAGAAAATACAATACATTTAAGAAAACAAAGCTAACTAGAGATAAAGTGGATCTCTGACAATTATAGATTTAATTTTACCAGGAACTTACAATAACTCTAAGTGTAGCTTCCAGATATATCAATTTGACAGAAGAAATTGACAAACCACCATCATGGTGAAGATACTAACAAACCTTTTCCAGTAACTGATAGATAAAACCAACAAATACATCAGAAAATACTAGACCATAAAGCAAGCCCCAACAGGGTTCAAAGAAACCAATCATAATACTGCATGCATTACTAATTTGTATGGAATCAATAACCAAAGCAGAAAGTCATGTTTAAAATATATTTCTATCAGGTGGAAGATCTTAGTTTGCGTTTGGGGATTTTTTTTATGCTTTATTTTCATAAATTGTTTCTTGTGGAAAGGGACCTAGCATTTACTAAATGCCTGGTGTATGCCAAATGTCTTACTTTTAGTCCTCAGCCTCATGGGAATAATAATCATCTTCATTTTACCAAAGGGAAACAGACTATGTGCTTTTCCTAAATTCTGGCAAGTGGTAGAGTTCATGTTTGTACTTACATTTGTTTCCCAGAGTCCTCTATTAAGTTTATTCTAGAACTGAATACTGCTTCTCGACAAGGTGCCTGACTGGTTTCTTGAAACTAAACAATGAATTTTGAATATAGGTAAATGTATGTGATCTTACTCTAAACAACAATTCGTATAAAGTTCTTTCCTTCCTTTTCTATCTTCCTTTCTTCTTTCTGTGCATATAAACCCCAAATCAGTGTTTAAAACAAAAGATGTTAACACTATACCAATCATTATAAATCATTTATATGAATTATTTGCTGCAGTTTTAGTCTATGGTAAAATGAAAACTCACATTACCAATGTTAGGTGAATAACAAGGTGCTAGTGTTTATAAGGCAGAGTTCGTCTAGCTTGTTTTAATTAAGGAATGGTATGCCAAAAGAGTAGAAAAATAGAGAAAAGGGGAAAGTTTAGCCTTTTTAGAAATATAGGTATATTTTACAGATGAAGTATAATAGGTCACATTTATTTAGCCAGGCTCTGTGCTTTCAATATATGATTTTTGTGTATATATGAGAAAAGGTGCTATTATATTTCACATTTTAAAAATGAGAAAACTGAGTTTTTGAGCCGTTAGATTACTCGATCTAACATTTCACTGATAGTGAGTAGCAGAGCCATGATAGACACCAAGTGTCCATGTGTGTAAGGACCTACACCATATTGCCTCAAAGGTATTTGAATGTCTGAGAGTGGAAACATTCTTTATCTAGTAAAAGAAGATTTTAAGTCAATATTTTCTTCTATTCATTTTTTCCCTTCTGATCTCCCATTTTCTTTAGTCAATCAGTCTGCTGTATAGCTTTGAGCTTTTCCAGATTTCTTTTTTGAGGGCTGGCTATGACCAGATGCATGTCCTAGGATACTAGGATAAAAACTGACAATTGTCCTATTTGATGGAGAGATTCAGTTTGTTATTCTTATAGTATGTGGTTCATGGATGTAGGATTCAGAAGAATATTGTCAAAATGAGGAAATTTGGAAAGCACCAGGAAAACCAATCAGAAGGTCACAGTTAGGGAAGACAGATGTCTAGGCATAGTTTAGGGTTAGGTTAAAAAAAAAAAAAAAAACAGGTACAGGAAAGAGTCGATTTAAATCCGGGCCAAAAAGCTGACTATTGACCAGCACCGTACCAGAATGAACTTACTATACAGGATAAATGGGAATGTTTTTTCTCATTTTGTAGATGAATGCTTTCTGTCTCTCTCTCTTCAATCTCCAGGAACTAAAGGCAAGTCGCTTTAGCTGTAGGTGAAGTTTGAGTGGGATTGGGACTCCTGGAGTATGCTGGGGTTGGAATATGTGTTCTTCTGCCATACCTGTAGGACACAAAGGGTCTCCTGTTGGGTACCTGTAACCAACTTGTTTCTTTCTGATCTCTTTAGTCATGGCCTGCTTCAATTAAGGGAATAATAGCTATGACAAACTCCAAGTTTTCCCTTATTTCCATATCTGCTGTAAGAGGAGATAAAGATTTTATCCCATTTCAAATATTCAGTAAACAATCCTTTTTCAAGCAGTTACAACATAACTGCAATACAGCCTGTGGTATTAAAAATCCAAAGAACTCCAACTAATAATACCCAAATCAAAGAGTTTCATTGGTTTAATTCTCATTAGCAAAAGCTGAAAATGAAATTATTGGAATTTTATATAGTACTAATAGTAATGTTTGAGATGTATTCACTGTTTACTAGAAATTAAAAAGCACAGAACTATGTTAAATGAAGTCTCTTATAAATAATTTTTAAAAAGCATCCTCCCAGTGACAAATGAAAAAAGTAATACTAAAAGATTTTGGAGCTCTCCTCTTCCTACATTTTTCTCAGTGCCCAAAATAATGTATTTTACATAGTTGGTGATCATGAAATATTAAATTTTTCCACAGATCTTTCATTTTAAGTTATTTCCCAAACCCTGGTGAACTAAACTTCAATCTGTCTTTGAGAAGTGGAAACTCCCACTTGTAACTGAAAAGTTGCTGGACTTGTATTTTGCTGCCAGTGAGACTCCTTTGTTATTATTGATGATGTTGGCATACCGATTTATAAATTATAGATATAGAAGAGCCTTAAAATATATTCATGTTTTACCCAGTGAGCAAAAGGGACCATTTCTGTTTTATTCTAGAAAGAATACGTTTTCTTACTTTGTTTCAAAATGACTTTGCCGACAGTGAGAGTGAAAGGTGTTTTCTTATTGACTCTTGAGTTTGCAGTAAATCACGTGGTTTCTTTCTTAGAAACATACCCATTATGAGCTGGAAAGAAACTTAGAAAACAGCCCCTTTATTCTACGGATGTGCAGACTGGAGCCCAGGAAATGTAAGCACCTTTCTAAGGTGACAGGTTTAGTCTGTGGCAGAGCCAGGGATGGAGTCTGTGTTTGCCTTATACCACATACAGTGGTGTCATTTTTCTACCATGCAATCCTATTTTACATATATCATGGCAAAATAACTGATCAACTCACCAGAAAGTATGTTCAGTTGGTCGTTTGACCTATTTGCCTATAATAAATGCCATACGATTCTCCATTACATGTACCACATAGGTGATGCTGTTATTTATTACGTGGTGTAGACTTCACAAAAACAGTAAGGAAAACATGAATGTGTTGTGTTTTATTTTAAGCAACTTAATTCTATCTTAGGAACATTGTGAATTCTATAATGGATCAGGTTTCCTTTTGCTAATTGGCTGCTAAAAATCTAAGAGCAAACGTGGCCTAATTCAATTTTGTAGAGGACATTGTGAAATGAATCCTTCTATTATCCTTAATCCCAGTTGCTTTATTGTGCATTCCTACCTTTGATGTTATTTTATTTTATCTTTACAACTATTTCTCTTTTGTGCTATATTGTTATGTTTGATCCGTGAAATGTAAATTCTTGTGACAACACAAATATAAATAAATATATGAGGTTGATTTTTACTCCACATCTAGTTTATCATAGATTGCTTCAGTATTTATTCGTTTATTTTGAATATATTTCAAAAGTCTCTTCTAACTGAACATGATTAGTTTACCCTCTTCAACCTTGGGCTAGTCTCATTTTGATAAGTTTACATCATGGAGATGACATGAGGAAATTAAATTATTTTGTAACTTGTTTACATAATTTGATTTGCCTGAACTACATCTGAACCTGAATTTAAATTTACAGAAGATAAATAACAGAGTTGCTATAAAAAGTATCTCATCTAAATGTGGCATGATGTTAATTATTAATTTTTAAATTATTTTAACTGGGTAAATGTTTGCATAAAGGGCTTGGGGGGTGGGTGGGACCAAAACTGTGTATATAGCAGAAAATTTGCTGAGGGATTTATGGTATTAATTTAAATGTCAAAGAGTGCTTTCTTCCAATATTTTACATTCATTGGCACTGAGGAATCACTTAGAAACAAAGATACATGGTTGATTATGAAGCAGCTCAATTTATCTGACCATCTTAGTTTATGTTGTAATTTGTTTAAGGTCTAGTAATGTACTGATTTTGTTTGAAAGTTAATTTTATTTTTAAAGTAAAGTTTACTGTTTCTGACTATTCACAAGACAACATGATCTCAAAAGTAAAATATTTTATTGGTACTCCCTGAGGTTCTTCCCTTGGCTTTTTTGAAGTCTTGAGCTACATGGGCTCTTTTCTGTTGTGTCTGCGGTGATATTATTACTTATATACATTCCAAGGACTCAAAAAGAACCAACATGTTAAGATTCTATGATTTTTAAATCTTCCTGAGAGTGCATTTCTGGGAAGTGAACCTTATCAAATAGAACAAAATCATGAAATAAGCCAGGAGAATATTGCATTTGTTGGTTCAGTTAGTTTCTTATTGAGAAAATAAGAGAATACAACGTCACATAACATGTTGCTTGAGTTACACGTACCAGATGAAAAAATATCTAATAAATGATGAAACAGGTAGTCATTTAAAAAAAATAGGTAAGTTATATGTAGGGCAACATTATTTAATAGGCTATTCGAGTATTTAAAAGGTGGCTAGCAGAAATTGGGATGTGCTGTAAGTATAATATAGTCACTAGATTCCAAAGACAGTACAAAATAAAGAAAATATATTATTAATGATTTTTTATATTGATTTCCTACAGGAATAAGTTTAAAGGCTCATATTGGTCTTCTAGTAATTTTATACCTGAAAGTTTGAACTAAGAAATAATAGTAATAAAATTTATATGCTCATATATAATAACCGCAAGTACACATGTCTATAGCTCAATAGGAAATATTTAATGTTCAACAATAAATTAATGGACAAATTGTAGACAGACAACTTGGTCAACATATGTATGTGTAAACTAAATAGTACAATATATGGAAAAATCATGAACAAGATGATATGTGATATCCTTATGCTGGGCATACATGTCAAAAGTTGCCATAAATCAATATTCAAAATAATGTTGGTGTAGTAAGGTGATAGAATTATTTTTATCTTCCACTTTTTAAAATACTACCAATATATGATCTTTTACATTACTTTTTAAAGAAATAAAAGGGAGAAAAATGTATTGCACAGAAACATAACTTCTGTATTGTTCTGCTTGGGATGACATAGCAAAATACCACAGACTGCATAGCTGATAAAATACATTGATTTCCACACAATTCTAGAGGTCAGGAAGTCCAAGGTCAAGGTGCTCAGTGGTTCTGCTGCTGATGGAGGGTCTCTTCACGGCTTGCAAAGAGCTGCCTTCATGCTATGTTCTCACATGGTAAAGAGAGAAAGACAAATCTTTCTCCTCTTATAAGACCACAACTCCTATTAGATTAGGCTCCACGCTTATGGATTTAACCTTTATTACCTCCTAAAAGCCCTATCTCCAAATATCATCACATTGGGGCTAGGGCTTAAACATAAATTTTGGGCTAATACAATTTAGGCCATAGCACCTTGTACAGTGACCTCATGCTATAATACAAAGAATATGAACATTATATTTAAAGAAATATGAAACAACTCCAATACCATTATAAACTAGCTATTTAAGTTATTTAATTCTTCTAAGCTTCCATTTTCTTGACTATAAAATAAGAAAGAAATACCTATCTCTTAGAATCATGTTCTTTTTTGTTCCATCTTTTTAAGCATCTTTTTTCTATCCTTCACTATTTTTGGAGGAATCAAGTTTATTATTTCATTTTCCTTCTTTAGTTTTTTGTTTTTTTTTTTAGTTGCCCAGCCCAGTGTTAGGCCTTCTGCTGCACTTGATTGCTGTGTGTTTTCCCTGCCTATCCATTTGAGTAGCAGTAATCCTAGCCCAAGTTGTACAGCAAACTGGGTTATGTTCCTGCAGAGGAAGACCTATCCAGCTGCCAGATCTACAGTGCTTAGAACAGCTCCCCAAACCCCCCTATAGCTCAATTACCTCTATCTACCTGCCCAAGAGCCTCAGCTCACCTGTGCGCTACAAGTTTCCTGAAACCCTCTTAAGGTAGACACAACACCATGAGCCATAGACCGTATCCCCACAGGGTCACTCCACCTCTTCACTGCACACTGCCTATCGTCTTCAGCTTGACCGCAGCCCAGAGGTTCATTCCTTTTTGCCTGTTTCCTGTGGATTATCTCTGGCCTGGGAAACCTGGGTAATTTCTCCAGCATCTCATGAACTACAACCATACCTTTTTCAATGAAGTCTGAGACCCATCTAAAGTTTGTCCTTCATTAAATAGTCTCTATCTCCTCAGTATTCTCCTTAGAGATCTTTTCTTATAGTTACCATGTTATTTCTGACTCCTGCAAGGGCTCAGACTAACACCTATAATTTGACTATATGAAAATTTGTAAAGGCAACTTCTATTGTCAGGCTAAATGGAGTACTAGGACTAAATATGATCCTCACCTGAAACAACTGAAAACTGGACAAAATATTAAAAAACACTGATTTTCAAACATTGGCCATGACACAGCATAGGACAGTGATTTTTGAAAGACAGGAAAAAATGAGGAGAATCCTGTGATTTCCCTATTTACCGATGTGAGGCACTTTCCAGGTCAGTGCACAGGGAGCCAAAACCCAGCTACAGTCTGGCAGTGTCCCTCAGTTGGATAGAAACAGATACAGAAGGGAGTCCAGGGAGGACTGGGCACCTGGCGTTTTCAGGGAAGAGTTCCAAAAAGGAGAAAGCTGCATGGAGAAAGGTTTGGAGACCTGCGGCATGCGGTTTCAGTTGCGTCTTCAGTTGAGTATCGATCAGTGTACACATGAGAAGAAACTCTCTGAGGCTAGGAGAAAAAACCACATGAAAACAGAAAATAATTCTCAAAACATGAACAAGATCACCAATAACATGTTTTCCCATCAGCCAGAATGGAAGAAAAAATCTCATAATTCAAAGGACATTGGGTAAAGTACTCAGAAGAGTGTTGGGTAAATAGTGGGTAAAATTAGCTCTAATGTAAAAGCCACTGCAATTTCGTCTAACAAATTTAAAAGCGAGCTCTAAAAGATCAAACTATTTCCGTATAACATAACTGCATCTTAGAGCAAAGTTTATGAATATTTTTTAGAATTATAAAAATATTCAGCACTCAGCAAGGTAAAATTCACAGTAAAAAAATTATCAGGGACCAAGAAGACTGACTAGACACAGGTGTATGTGCCTCCTCCAGGGATAATAACCACTCGCAGGGGTCCTCAAACTATAGCCCGCGGGCCACATGAGGCGGTGTGATTGTATTTGTTCCCGTTTTGTTTTTTTACTTCAAAATATGTGCAGTGTGCATAGAAATTTGTTCATAGTTTTTTTGTTTTGTTTTGTTTTGTTTTTTAAACTATAGTCTGGTCCTCCAATGGTCTGAGGGACAGTGAACTGGCCCCCTGTTTAAAAACTTTGAGGACCCTGAAGCAGATTCTCACAGTGCAAACATATCACTCAGGAGAATGCTAGAGTTTCTGGGGAAAGCAATGAGAAGCAGCAAAAATGAGTAAAGAGAAGGTTCAGGTCCGCTTGCCCAGCCAAAGGCTGGCTAAGCACCTGGGAGAAGCTAATTGATGTGATGAAATAGAAAGAAAGAAGCTTCCCGCAGGGGAGTTCCACTCTTGGAGATAAGCTTTTATGATCCTGGAGTCTCAGGCCTAACATGGGGAGGAGTTTAGAGGTTGCACAGAAATATTGTTCCATAAAGGGAACTCACGTGGAATCCTGCAGACATCCAAGCCTACAGCAGGTTGAGGCAGGTGCCATTCTGAGAGCCCACACACTGCAGGCTCACCTGCAGCCCCCGCACAGCTCCAAGGAGAGAGAAGAAGCCAGGTGCTCACATGCACCACCAAAACGGTCTCCACCGCCCTGCTGTGGGCTACTTTTGAGACTTAGAAGTGGACAGACAGCACTTTCTACTGTTTCTCACCCACACTGACTGACTGGGTGGGGCCCCAGCCTTTCGAGCAGCATGTTAAAGGTGCCATTTGGAGAGTTTGGCATTGGGCTGTGTTCCCCCCCCCCCCCCTTGGTCTGGGTTTGCACTTGCTCCAGCACCTGTCTGGCTGGGAAGGTGCCCAGAAACCAGGCTTTTCAGTATGCATCTGGGACAGTGCCCTCCATCCTGTAACTAGCTACTATAGGAGCAAGCCTTGAACAAATTGTACTCCCCCAGTTTTCTGCCAGCAAAGTCTGATTGAGAAGGGCACTCCCCTCTCTGGTCACAGGCACAGAGTACCATTCAGGGAGTTTGAAGTTAGAAAGGGCTTTACCCTCAAGCTGAATTTGAGCTGATGAAGCCCCGTCCAGCTGAGGAGGGACATAGGCGCACATACTCTTCTACCTACTTCTAGGACAGTTCCCACTGCTCTGCTATGAGCTGCAGTGAGGCCAACATGGGAGTGGACAGCATCCACTCCATAGCTTGCCCATGCTGGTTGCCACCTACTCAAGTCACAGGCCCAAGGCACCATTTTGGGAGTATAAAAACAGGTATCCCGGGAAAGAATGTGGAAATGAGGGGCCTCCTTTCATCCAGCCACCCAGTACTGAAAATATAGCCACCTCTGCTCCCAAGCAAGAGCTTCTGGTGAGGGTGAGCTGTGGGACAGCCAATTCTAGGTCTGCAGGGAACAACACACACAATAGTACTCTGCTCACTATGCCAAGGTTCTGTACATCGGCTGTGTCTCTTTCCCTGCCTTCATGGAGGAATGTCGTGTTTTTACTATTGTCTCAATTCAAGAACCTCAGCCCCTGCAATTCTATGCTACTGGAGCCATAGCTAACACCACCACCACCTACTGAGATGACAGCAGCCTTGGGGGACTGGTGGGTTGCAAGGAAACTAAGAGTTTTCCAGAGCTTGGGCATTTAGGGCAGGGCAGGATGCTTCCAGAAGAAAGAAGAGTGCAGCATGCCAGAGGGCCCCTTGGGACACAGGATGCAGGACACAAGGGCACCAGCTTGTCACCATTCAGGACCTTCTCCACCTTCTCCCCTCCACCACCCACTGCTGCTGAAGCAACCATAGCTATTTCTGCCTGGGTTAGGTGAAGGTTCCACAGGGAGCAATTACTAAGCCAGGGCACTACGAGCAGCTACACCACCTACGATTCAACACCTGTCATATCCAAGATTCCAAAGAGCTTGAGAGCACTTCCAAAGTGCTGTCTTTCTCCTCCAAAAAGTCACAGCAAGTCTTTTCTGTTCCCCAAGGACAAAAATTATTCCCGTGAGGGAGAGTGGAACTAGCAGTCCTCTCCCCGAGCGTCTTGTATCTTCCAGGAGGAGCCTACATTCCTGGTGGCAAGTCCCTGGTCCAACCACATCTCCTTCGCTAGAACATTTCAGTCTTAGACTCCAGCCAGTCTGGTAGCCCTGCATACAATTGTTTGACCTGTCTCCATCAACTCTGTTTCAATTGGGTCATTGTGGGAGCTTGGAATCTGGGCACTTTTTGTACCTAGAGGACAAAGAATGCCACCATCTCCAAGAGAGAGATGGGAGTCCCACAGCTGCCTAACATTGTTGCTCAACAATCTTTGGGTCAATGACAAAATCAAGATGGATATCAAAAGATTTTTTAAATAGAATAATAATGATGATGCAAGTAACTCAAATCTCTGGAATACATCGAAAGCAATGCTAATAGGGAAGTTCATAGCACTGAATGCTTGCATCTAAAACACAGATCACATATTAACAACCTAATATCACACTTCAGGGAACTAAAAAAAAAAAAAAAACAAGAACAACCTAAACCCAAAGCTAGCAGAATGCAAGAAATAACAAAGATCAGAGCAGAACTAAAAAATTGAAACCCAAGAAACAGTACAAAAGAGCAATGAAATGAAAGTTCTTTTTTTGAAAAGATAAAAATTAACAGACCACTGGATGGTTTCAAATAAGCTCACCCAGAAACAAAAAAAGGAGACATTACAACTGAATGGGAGAAGGTGGAGAAGGTCCTGAATGGTGACAAGCTGGTGCCCTGGTGTCCTGCATCCTGTGTCTCAAGGGGCCCTCTGGCATGCTGTACTACAAAAATATGAAAGATTCTCCATGACTACTACAAACACTTCCATGCACATGAACTAGAGGAAAATTCTGGAGGAAATTAAAATATCTTTGGGGCTCAGTGCCCATAGCTCAGTGGTTAGAGTGCTGGCCATATACAACAAGTCTGGTGGGTTCGAACCCACCCCAGGCCTGCTAAACAACAATGGCAACTACAACAAAAAAAATAGCTGGGCATTGTGGCAGGTACCTGTAGTTCCAGCTACTTGGGAGGCTGAGGCAAGAGAATCACTTAAGCCCAGGAGTTGGATGTTGCTGTGAGCTGTGATGTTACAGCACTCTATTGATGGCAACATAGGCTCTGTCTCAAAAAAATAAATAAATAAAATATCTTTGGAAAAATACAACCTCCCAAAGTTGAATAAAAAAGATCTAGACATCCAGGCGGCACTCATAGCTCGAAGGAGTAGGGCGCCAGCCCCATATGCCGATGGCGGCAGGTTCAAACCCAGCCCTGGCCAGAAACTACAAAAGAAAGGAAGAAAGGAAGGAAGGAAGGAAGGAGGGAGGGAGGGAGGGAGGGAGGGAAGGAAAGAAATAAATAGACATCCTGAACAATAGCTAGAATATCTGATAATTAGTAATGAGATTGAAACAATAAAAATCTCCCAATGAAATAAAAGCCCAGGACAAGATGAATTCACCGCCAAACTGCCAGACCTGCAAAAGAAGAACTGATACCTATCCTGCTAAAATTGTTCCATAACATCAAAAGGAGAAGCTCCTTCCTAACTCATTCTACAAAGCCAGTATCTCCCTGACACCAAAGCCAGAAAAGGATGAAACACAAAAAGGAAACTACAGTCCAATATCCTTAATGATCATAGATGCAAAAATATTCAACAAAATATTAGCAAACAGAATTCAAGAGCACATCAAAAAGACAATTCACTATAATCAGGTGAGTTTTACCTTTGAGGTGCAAGGATGGTTCAACATATTGAATTCACCACATAACAGAATTAAAAACAAAAGCCATAAGATCATCTCAATCGAATAGAAAATCATTTGATAAAATCAAGCACTGATTCATGATTTAAAAAAACCCCTCAGCCAATGAAGAATAGAAAGAACACACCTCAATATATAAGCTAGGTGACAAGCCCACATTGTAGTGAATGGGGCAAAGTTGAAAGCATTTCCCCTTAAAACTGGAACAAGAGAATGGTGCCCACTGTCACCACTTCTATTCAACATTTTACTGGAAGTTCTAACCAGAGTAATCAGGCAACAGAAAAAAAAATAAAGGGCATCTTAATTAGAAAAAAGTGGAGGCCAAACAATCCCTCTTCGTGATATGATCTTTTATCTGAAAAGCCCTAAAGAATCCTCTGACTCCTAGAATTGACAAATAAATTCAGTAGTCAAGTTTCAGGCTACAAAATTAATGTACACAAATCAGCATTTCTATGCATTAATAACAGCCAAGTAGAAAACCAAATGGAGAGCTCAGTACTATTTACAATAGGTACCAAATAAATAAATAAATAACCCTAGGAATATACTTAATACAAATGGAAAAATATCTCATGCTCATGGATTGGAAGAATCAGAAATGTCCATTCTGCCAAAGTGATTTATATATTCAATGCAATTCTCATCAAAATATCAATATCAAGGCCAGGTGCAGTGGCTCACACCTATAATCCTAGCACTCTGGGAGGCTGAGGCGGGTGGATAGTCCTGAACTCACGGGTTTGAGCCTAGCCTGAGCAAGAGCAAGACCCTGTCTCTATAAAATAGCCAGATGCTGTGGCAGACACTTATAGTCCCAACTACTTGGGAAGCTGAGGCAAGGGGATTTGCTTGAGCCCAAGAGTTTGAGGTTGCTATGAGCTATGATGCCACTGCACTCTACTGAGGGCAACAAAGTGAGACTCGGTCTCAAAAAAAAAAAAAAAAAAATAGATAAAAATAGGAAGAGATTGCCAGATTAGATTAAAAGACAAAAAGAAAATATGCTGATTATGTAAACTGTATTTACATAAGATGATAAATAAAAGTAAAAGGATGGGGGAAAAAAGAAAGCTGGATTGGCTAAATTAACATCAAGCACAGTAGATTTTCACAACAAAGTATATTATGAGAGACTAGAAAGCTGTGTCATAATGATGAAGGTGTCAAGTCATCAAGTGGTCTTAATGATTCTAAACACTTATGTACTTAATAATAGACACTGAAAATACACAAATCAAAAGCTGATAGAATGAAAGAGCTATGTAACCCCACAATTATGATAAGAGATTTTGACACCCACTTTTAAGAATTTATTAAAAAAATAGATTTTTAAAAAATAAGGCCATAGACTTGACAATATTATCAATGAACTTTACCTTCTTTTTTAGTACTCATAAACTTTTATAAAGACAGGCACTGGTATATGCTATAAAATAAAGTCCCAATATTTTAAAAGGAATCAAGTCATATAAAGTATGTTCACTAACCATACTGTAATTAAATTAGAAATTAATAACAAATATCACTGGAAAATTTCTAATATTAGGAAACCAAAAATCATACATCTTAATAACTTACAGATCAAAAAAGAAAGAGAGGAAATTAGAGAATATCTTAAATCAAATCATAATGAAAAGGGAACATCTCAAAATTTGGGGGGATATAGCAAAATCAGTGCTTAGAAGTAAACCTATAGCAGTAAAACCCCGTACTAGAAAAAGAAGAAAGATTTCAAATCAGAGATCTTAGTTTCATCTTTAAGAAAGAATGAAAAGAGCAAATCATCCCAAATGTAGGCAGAAGAAACAAAATTAATATCATTGCAGAAATCAATAAAATATAGAAAGCGGAAATATAGTGGAGAAAATTTATGAAGTTAAAATCTGTTTCTTTGAGAAAGGGCAATAAAATGAAAAAGTCTGATTGATGAGAAAAAAAGAGAAATCACAAATGACCATTAGTAAGTATGAAAAATGATACTACTAAATTTCTTGTACACATAAAAATATAATGAAGATATTTTAGTAACCATTATTTTTGATAACTCAAATGAACTGGACAAATACTGTGAAAGATGCAATTAGCAAAGCTCATTGAAAAGAAATAGATAACCTAAATAGTGTTCTATCTAGTTAAAAAAATCTCATTTTATTTTCACTTCTCTGTTTTTAAGTTCTGTGGTTTCAGTTACCATGGTCAACCATGGTCCAAAATACTAGATTGAAAATCTTAGTAATAAGTAATTCAAAAGTTGTTAATTAATTATGTGCCATTCTGAGTACCATGATGCAATCACACATTGGCCTGCTTTGCCCATCTGGCACATAAATCATCCCTTTGTCCAGGTATCCACGCTGTGTATCTACCCACCCAACATTGTCATAGCTCAATGATTTAGCATCGCCTAAAGCAGATAATCCTCCTTCTGACCTATGATCAGAAGGTCAATATTAGTCTAAAGTTACCACATCACAATGCCTGTGTCATTCACCTCAATTCATCTGATCACCTGGGGATTTTATCATCCCAAATCATCACAAGAATAAGGGTAAGTATTTATTTGATCTTTGACAAGACAATTAAACACATTCAGTGGGGAAAAGATTCTCTATTTAACAAATGGTGCTGGGTGAACTGGCTGGTAATCTGTAGAAGACTGAAACTGGACCCACACCTTTCACCATTAACTAAGATAGACTCTTACTGGATTAAAGATTTAAAATTAATACATGAAACTATAAAAATACTAGAAGAGAGTGCAGGGAAAACCCTTTAAGAAATTGGGCAAGTATTTCATGAGGAGGACCCCCTGGATAATTGAAACAGCTTCAAAAATATACTACTGGGACCTGATCAAACTAAAAAGCTTCTGCACAGCCAAGAACATAGTGAGTAAAGCAAGCAGACAGCCCTCAGAATGGGAGAAGATATTTGCAGGTTATGTCTCTGACAAAGGTTTAATAACCAGAATCCACAGTGAACTCAAATGTATAAGCAAGAAAAGAACAAGTGATCCCATTGCAGGCTGGGCTAGGGACTTGAAGAGAAACTTCTCTGAAGAAGACAAGCGCACAGCCTGCAGACATATGAAAAAATGCTTATCATCTTTAATCATCATAGAAATGTAAATCAAAACTGCCTTGAGATACCATCTAACTCCAGTAAGATTAGCCCAAATCACAAAATCCCAAGACCAGAGATATTGGTGTGGATGTGGAGAAAAGGGAACACTTCTACACTGCTGGTGGGAATGCAAATTAATACATTCCTTTTGGAAAGATGTTTGGAGAACACTTAGAGATCTAAAAATAGATCTGCCATTCAATTGTATAATTCCTCTACTAGGTATATACCCAGAAGACCAAAAATCACATTATAACAAAGATATTTGTACCAGAATGTTTATTGCAGCCCAATTCATAATTGCTAAGTCATGGGAAAAAGCCCAAGTGCCCATCGATCCATGAATGGATTAATAAATTGTGGTATAT
>CAUYPK010007714.1:0-55503 GCA_963574355.1 Loris lydekkerianus | reverse complement strand
AAGAAGGTAGGGTGAAAAACAATGTAGGCCCGTCCACAGGGGATTTTCTAGAATTTCTTTTCTTCTCTTTTCTAGATCTTCTTGGAGTGTTTTGATCTTGTTTTGCACGATCTCAGATCTGTTGGCATAAAAGTAGCACTTGTCCTGTAAAAATAAACAGATGCCTCCCTTTTTGGCAGTTAATAGGACTAATCCCCTTCTTGTTTGGGCAAGTATTTAAAGTCTCTTGCCGAAACCCAAATGTTTTTTTTTTTTTTTTAATTTTTTTTATAGATTTGACCCCATCCGCTTTTCACTTAATGACTTAGCAGTCATTCATGACATTGTTTTATATCTGTAATTTCATTAGGGGTTGCAACATAATGACTCTAATTTTTTTGTATTTTTCTGTGTTTATTACTTGTGACTGTTTTATAAAGAAGATCTTGTCCACCTGAAATATTTGCTTAAATTTTACTGTTAAATAGATATGACTAAGAACAATACTAGTCTTTTTACCCTTTAGAATATTTGAAGATATGTTGGGAGCTTACTTGCACATATAATTATTTACAAAATATAATTTAGTGGGTGTCTCAACATATTCACTTACACAAAGATTATACACAGTCCTAGAGCATCTGATGAAATGCAATGAAATAAACACAAAACGTTTGTATCATAATAGTAAAACCAGTTTACAGAATTAGTGTGGTAGAGAGGTTTATAGCTCTGGAGGCAGGCAGACCTGGGTTTGTACATTAACTCTGTTAATTGCTGGCCCTGTGATATGAAGTAAGTTAGTTAACTTATTAGGCCCTAGTTTCCTTGTCTGTAAAATTCATTAGCAGACCCATTATAAGATGGTGGGGATTTAATGAGCTGATTCCTCTTTAGCACAATTCCTATATTATTGTAATATAGTTTAGGTAAGTAATGTAATGATGTGGTTATGAATGAGTCTTAGTTAACACTATGCATATATTCTTTATTTTTAATTCATATACTATTTCTCCCGTTAATCTGTGCAGGATTTTATAATTTATCTTTCATGAAATGGCCATGATCTCCTACTTACGCTATGCATTACTATATTGTAACCAAGTTCCAAATCTAAAATAAAATGTTCCTAGGAGAAATGCAACATTTCAAAAATATCAGTATAATAATATGCCATATGGGATATAAGCAAAACCATGCAGAAATCAATAGAACTAAAACTTATTTTTATTTATTTATTTATTATTTCACATTACTAATTAAAGGAGTATAAATGGTTTTGTTAAATGGATACCTTGTATAATGCTTAAGACAGGGCTTTTGATGTCAGAATAATGATGTCAGAACACTAGACTTCATTGAATAGGTAAGTTTTTATCCTATGTACCCCCTTACATTCTCTCCTCTTCTTGTTTCTCATGTCCTGTCTATCACTTTGTGCCCATGTATACTCACCCATCTGTTAGCTCCTACTCATTAGTGAGAACATACGGTGTTTGGTTTTCCATTCCTGAGACACTTTGCTTAGGCTAATGGTTTCCAGTTTTATCTAAATTGCTTCAAACATGATTTCATTCCTTTTTAGTATTGAATAGTACTCCATGGTGCATATATACCACATTTTCTTTATCCACTCATGAATTAATAGGCATTTAGGTTGATTCTACAACTTTGCAATTGTGAATTGTGCTATAATAAACTGTCGTGTCCAGGTGTCCTTGTTTTTTTTTTTTTTTTTTTTTTTTAAATTAAATCACAGCTGTGTACATTAATGTGATCATGGGGCACCATACACTAGTTTCATAGACCGTTTGACACATTTTCATCACACTGGTTAACATAGCCTTACTGGCATTTTCTTATTTATTGTGCTAAAACATTTACATTCCACGTTTACTAAGCTTCACATATACCCTTGTAAGATGCACCACAGGTGTAATCCCACCAGTCGCCCTCCCTCTACCCCCCTCCCCCCTCTCTCCCCTCCCTTTTCCCTTTCCCCCTATTCTTAGGTTGTAACTGGGTTATAGCTTTCATGTGAAAGCCCTAAATTAGTTTCATAGCAGGGCTGAGTACATTGGATACTTTTTCTTCCATTCTTGAGATACTTTACTAAGAAGATTATGTTCCAGCTCCATCCACGTAAACATGAAAGAGGTAAAGTCTTCATCTTTCTTTAAGGCTGTATAATATTCCATGGTGTACATATACCACACAGAAACTTCTCTGAAGAAGACAGGTGCGCGGCCTACAGACATATGAAAAAATGCTCATCATCTTTAATCATCAGAGAAATGCAAATCAAAACTACTTTGAGATATCATCTAACTCCAGTAAGATTAGCCTGTATCACAAAATCCCAAGACCAGAGATGTTGGCATGGATGTGGAGAAAAGAGAACACTTCTACACTGCTGGTGGGAATGCAAATTAATACATTCCTTTTGGAAAGATATATGGAGAACACTTAGAGATCTAAAAATAGATCTGCCATTCAATCCTATAATTCCCCTATTAGGCATATACCTAGAAGACCAAAAATCACATCATAACACAGATATTTGTACCAGAATGTTTATAGCAGCCCTATTCATAATTGCTAAGTATGGAAAAATCCCAAGTGCCCATTGATCCACGAATGGATTAATAAATTGTGGTATATGTACACCATGGAATATTATGCAGCCTTACAGGTGTCCTTTTGATAAAAAGACTTCTTTTCCTTCATGTAGATACCCAGTAGTGGGATGCTGGATCAAATGGTAGGTCTATATTTGTTTCTTTGAAGAATCTTCATATTATTTTCCATTGAGGTTGAACTAATTTGCAGCCCCACCAGCACTGTATAAATATTCCTTCCTCTCTGCATCCATACCAGTGTCTTTTGTTTTCTGACTTTTTAATAATGGCCTTTCTGATAAGGTATCTCATTATAGTTTTAATTTGTATTTCTCTGATGATTAGTGATTTTAAAATTTATTTTCATGTGTTTTTTTACCATTTATCTTCTTTACAAAGAAGACCATTTGTCTTCTGTTCATGCCTTTTGCTCTCTTTTTGTTAGGGTCATTTTGTCTTTTTCTTGTTGATTTATTTGAATTCTTTATAGATTCTAGATATTAGGCCTTTGCTTGATGATGTATAGTTTGTGAATATTTTCTTTCATTATGTGGGTTGGTCACTCTGTTGATTGCTTCCATTACTATGCAGAAACTTTTAAAATGACGTTCCATTTATTTATTTTAGTTGTAGTTACATTTGCCTTGGGGGTCTTAGTCATAAGCCATTGCCTAAGCCAATGTCTAGAAGACTTTTTCTTATATTTTCTTATAGAATTTTTATGGTTCCATGCCTTACATTTAAAATTTTAATCCATCTTCAATTAATTTTTGTATATGGTGAAAGATAGGGATTTTTTTTGATTCTATTTCTTTTAGCTATCCAGTTTTCCCAGTACCATTTATTGAATAGGGCTTCTTTTCCCCAGGGCATGTTGTTGTCTGTTTTGTTGAAGGTGGTTTTATTGCTGGGTCCTCTATTCTGTTTCACTGGTGTGTATCTCTACTATGCTATTTTGTTAACTATTACCTTGTAGTACAATTTAAAGTCTTTAAAGTCAGGTAATAATGTGCCTTCATATTTTTTTTCTTAAGATTGCTTTGGGTATTTCGGCTTTTTTTTTTTTGTTCCAAAAATTTTAAGATAATTTTTTTCTATGAAGTGTGCCCAAAGTTGCCATATATAGGGAAAATGAGAAGTTCTAATGATAAATGTACTTTCATTTATAAAATGTTCATTACAAAGTATTTACAAAATATTCTCTAGGTTGGTTGCCTCATTCTACACACCCTCACCCTGGGGAGAGTGCTGTGGCTTCATAGGTCACAACAACCTCAAACTCTTGGGCTCAAGCAATACTCTGTGGCAGCTTCCCAAGTAGCTGGGACTATAGTCATCTGCTATGATGCTAAGCTAGTTTTTCTGTTTTTAGTAGAGACAGGATTTTACTCTGGTTCAGGCTGGTCTCCAACTCCTGAACTCAAGCAGTCCACCTGCCTTGGCCTCCCAGAGTACTAGAATTACAGGTGTGCGCCACCATGCTCGACCCACAGATAATATTTCTATGATATTTGTTGTAAACTCTTCCTTTTCACTTTTTGTTTTGGTTGGGATCCCTTTCTCTTTTATTTCTGATTAATCTGGTTAGTGGTCTTTTGATTTTGTTTATCTTTTCAAAGAGCCAACTTTTTGTTTCATTGATCCTTTGTGGTTTTTTTCTTTTAATTTTCATTTTGTTTAGTTATGTTCTGAGCTTTGTTCTTTTCTTCTGCTGGCTTTGGATTTGGCTTTTTGTTCTTTTATTCGTTCTTTTGGAAGTGATATTAAGTTGTTAATTTGTGATCTTTCTGCCTTCTTGATGTAGGCATTTAAGGCCATGAAGTTTTCCTCTATGGCTTCTTTTCCTGTGTACCATAGATTTTGAACCCCCTCCCCCCCATTTCTACCTCCTGGGCATGGGTTCAAGGAATCTTTTGATTTCCATCTTAGTTTCATCATTGACCCAAGGCTTATTCAGCAGCACATCCTTCAGTTTTCATGACTTTGTGTAGATTTCAGTGTTTCTCTTAGACTTGATTTCTAGTTTTTATTCTGCTGTGGTCTGAGAAGAAGCATCATCTGATTTTGATTGTTTTGAATTTTGTGAGTCTTACTTTGTGACCTAAGCTGTAATCAAGCTTAGAAAATGTTATATGTGCTGATGAGAAAAATGTATATTCAGTAGTTTTTTTTTGTAGACTGTTCTGTAAATATCTGTTAGGTCCGTTTGTTCTAGAGTCCTGTTTAAGTCCAGAGTTTCTTTATTCATTTTCTGCTTGAGTGATCTATTTAGTTCTGTCAGTGGGGTGTTGATGTTATTGACTATTAAGATTCTACTTTTTATTTCTTTGCTTAGATTTAGAAGATTTTGCTTACTAAACTGGAAGGTCCCGTGTTTGATGTATATATATTTAGGATTGTTATGTCTTCTTTTTGCATTGCTCCCTTTGTCATGATATAATGACAATATTTGTTCTTTCTTTCTTTCTTTCTTTCTTTTTTTTAACCATTGCTCATTTAACATCAATTTTATATGATACAGTTGGATGTATATGCTTTGTTTTGGTTTCTTAATTGCATGAAATATTTTTTTCCATCCCATAACCTTGAATTTGTGTTATTCTTTGTGGTTTAGATGTGTTTCTTGAAGACTCCAAATATTTGGGTTGTGGTTTTCATCCTTTTAGCTAGTCTTTCAAGTGGGCATTTAGATTCCCACTGAGTGGGATGCTGTTGGATGATGCCTTATTGTTTTGTTTTTCTTCTTGTGTTATTGTTTTAAAGAGCTATGAGCTATAAATTTTGCATGTTTTTACATTGGTTGGTATCTGTTATGCTATTGCATGTATAATGCACTTTTGTGTAGCAGTAACAAATTCCCTTAGTGTTTGCTTGTCTGAGAAAGACTATATTTTCTTTATTGATGAAATTTAGTTTTTAGCAGCATACAGAATTCTTGGCTGGCAGAATTTCATTTAAGGAGAATAAAGGTAGGACCACTTTTCTTTCTGGTTTATAAGATGTCTCTTTAGAAGTCTACTGTTAGCCTGATGGGTTTTCTTTTTATGTTAGTTGATGTTTTTGCCTCATGGTTCCTAGAAGTTCCTCCTTTCTGTTCACTTTGCCTAATCTGATGACTGTCTGCCTTGGTGATGCTCTTTTTGCCATGAATCTCCCAGGTATTTATTTAGGTTCTTGCAGAGATGGCCTGAATCTCTAGTAAGACCAGGCAAGTTTTCCACAATTGTTTTCTCATGTAGTTTTTCTACACTGTTTTCTTTTTCAATGATGCCTATGGTTTTTATAATTGGTTGTTATATAATTGGTTGTTATGTATAATCTTATATTTCTTAGAGACTTCGTTTTTTTACTTTTGATTCTGTGTTCTTTAGTTTTAGCTGAGTGGGTTAAGTTGAAAGAGTTTTCTTCAGGCTCTGAAATTCTTTATTTCTTGGTGTAGTCTATTCCTAAACTCTTCCCCTGTGTTTTACATTTTCCTAAATGAATTTTTTAGTTCCATTAGTTCTGTTGGCTTTTAAAAAAGTATATCTGTCACTTCAGTAAATTTTTCATTCATTTTCTGAATTGTTTTTCTAATTTTTTTGAATTGGATTTGTATTTCTTGGATCTCATTGAGCTTCCTTATAATCCATATTTGGAATTTTTTATCTGTCATTTTGTTTTTTTTTCTTTTTTCTTTTAGTTGGGATCTATTACTAAAGAGCTTATGTACATCTTTGGGGGTGTCCTTTCACTCTGATTTTTAATACTTCTTTTGTTCTTTCATTGATTTCTTCTTATCTAGGGCAGATGTCACTAATTGTTTTTGAATTTTCTTTTATTAAGGTAGGTCTTTTTTTCCCTTCCTCACTTTTATGGGTTTGTCTGTAGCTTATGTTGGATAAGGACCTTTGGCTTTATTTGTTGGTACTTTGATGGAGGTCTAGGTTCTGGATGGATACTTTTATTATACGTTTACTTCACGTGGTGGCTTTCTCAATTGGTACTTATTTGTAGTCTATAGCAGCGGTGTGCTATGCATGTCAGCATTTACCCTCTTTTTGACAAGAGAAGATGGAAGTCTCTGAAATCCTTTCTTTTCCTTCATATACTGTATATACTCGAGTATAAGCCGAGTTTTTTCGGCACAAAATTTGTGCCGAAAAACCCGAACTCGGTGCAAATTTTGTGCTGAAAAAGCTCGGCTTATACTCAAGTATATACGGTATATCCTTCTTGGATATATATAGCTAAACCTGTGAGACTGTCAACACAATCCAGATAATGAACTTTTCTGTCATCCCCCAGGATCTACTTTGTGCCCCTTGGTAATTTCTCCCTTGTTCCCCCTCTGTGGCCCTGGCAGTCGTGGATATACTTTCTATTACTATGGGTTTGTTTGCATGGTCAGAAATTTTAAATAAACAAAATTTTAATATGTGTACTCTGTTTATTGAGGGTCGTGGTGCCACTTCTTTCATGTATCATGATTATTTTTAGGTTCAGTTATGTTGTTGCATGTATCAAAAAATTTATTCCTTTTAATTGCTGAATAGTATTCATAGTTAAATGGCTATCTCATAATTTATACATCACCTATTGATGGACATATGGGTTATTTCTAGTTTTTGACTATTACAAATAAAATTGTGAATGTTTATATATAAGACATTTTATGGCTGTATGTTATTTTATTTCTGTTGAGTAGTTATCTAGGAGTGGAATGGCTGGATCAAATGGAAGCTTTTGGAAAAAACTGCCTTTCTAAAACATGGTTAATCTTTCTTCTAGCTTTTTGAACACATGGAGTATAATTGTAATAACTATTTTGATGTTTTCTAACATTTATGTTGGTTTCAGGTTGGTATTTCAAATGGTTTGTTTTTCTTCATCATTATGGGACTTCTCTCCCTGCCTTTTGCATACCTGTTAATTTTTTTTTTTTTGAGACAGAGTTTCACTGTGTTGCCCTTGGTAGAGTGCTAGGGTGTCACAGTTCAGAGCAACCTCAAACTGTTGGGCTTAAGCGATTCTCTTGCCTCAGCTTCCTAAGTATGGTAGCTGGGACTACAGGCGCTGCCACAGTGCCCAGCTATTTTTTTGTTGTAGTTGTCATTGTTGTTTGGCAGGCTCTGGCTGGGTTTAAACCTGACAGCCCTGGTGTATGTGGCCAGTGTCCTAACCACTGAGCTATGGGTGCTGAGCCAGGTTTTTTATTTTTATTTAAGATGAGGTCTCATTCTTGCTCAGGCTTGTATTGAACTCCTGAACTCAATCAGTCCTCCTGCCTCTGCCTCCCTGAGTGCTAGGATTATAGGCATGAGCCACCATGCATATTGTATGCCTGATAATGTTTGATTGAATGCCAGACACTGTGAATTTTACATTGATAGTTTTGTATTTCTATAAATATTTTGGAGGTTTTTTTTTTTTTTTTTTTCTGGAATGCAGTTAAGTTACTTGGAAGTAGTTTTATCTCTTGACGTCTTTTCAGATTTTTAAGATAACATTAGAGCACTGTTTAGTTTAGGGCAGATTATTTCCCACTACTTAGGCAGAATGTTAAATGCTCTACCTCATGAATTATGAGGGTTTCCAATCTGGTTGGTGGGAACAGGCACTATTCCAGCTCTGTGTGAGTACCAGACATAATTCTCCAGTCATTTTGGGTGGGTTTCCCCAGCTTTGGTAGTTATGCATATGCTTGCACCTATCAGTGTTTTGCTGAACACAAATAGAACTCATTGAAAATCTCTGAGCTTCTCTTCCTGTACAGCTTTCTTTTTTGGTTACTCTACCTTGTGAACTCTAACTGACTTGGTCTCCCTGGACTCTTCATGTCCTTAGTCAGGGAATTCAACTGCTTGAGTTAGGGAGTCTGCCCGGTTTAATCTAGTTTACATCTCCCTGTGCTGTGGCTTGGTAGCTCTCTCAAGATTAGGCAGTTGTAGGGCCTACCTCATTTGTTTCCATCTTTTATGGATCTCTGTCTTTCATTGCCTGATATTCAGTGTTCTGGTTTGTCCAGGTTTTTAAAAGTTGTATCTGATGATAGGGTAGATTCAATTGCTATTACTCGATCCTGTGTGGCTTCTCAAAGGGAGACTGCTATTTCTGATTTTATAATTTCCTTTGTCAAAAAGAGGCTTTTATTATTCATTTTCCATATTATTGAGTTTTTATGTGGCCCTCGGCATGTTTTATTCTAATATAATTTCTTTATTCATAAAACATACCAATTGTGTGGAGCAGGATTCTGTTTTAATAATGAAACTAAAGAACACACATAGTGCATATAACAGTGTCTGGTATTTATCAGGTCTTTCTGAGATTTCCTTTCCGTTTTAGATTTTATAAATTACAGTTTCATTTGGAAGATCCATATAGTTCCTTGTTTAATTTTGGCCAATTTAAAAGCTATCCTTATTTGGAGACTTTTATAATGTATACTTTTTTGTATAAAATATGGAAAGTTTTTTATGATTATTCAGTGCAATGAAATATTAATAATGTTATTTACTCTTAACTGACCATTACCAACATTTCACATTGTTTTGAAAGAGTTACATGTGTGAATTTACAATATTTAAAAAATATATACTTTGTTTTTATTTTACAAATGTTACTATAAAAAGATTTACTTTTTTATTCAGTAAGCCATAGTGTAACTACTATTAAGATCTTCCTCTTACTGGGTATTTGTTAAGCACTTACTGTGTATCTGGTCCTGGATTATTGTTTCAGAATTTACTTTGAACTAGTACCCATCTTAAACTTTCCAGTCAGTTACACTCTTCACCTTTCCTTACATCTGGTCACATTGCCTTTTCTTCACTGCTTATGTATACAACTTTTATTTTACTGCCTCATGTCTGGTGTTTAATTTCTTGGTTAGTTTTTTTTTTTTTTTTTTTTTTTTTTAATAGGGGTGTACTGTTATTAAATAATGTAGGCTGTAAAGTTATTTGTGGAAGAGATAAGTTTTCTAATTTTATACTCATGAAGAACTTGCTACTGTGGGTTTCTAGTAGGCATTCAACAAATTCTTACTGGTGAGTGAAATGATTAATTGGCAACATACATTGTTTTAATGCAAATTAATTGTAATTATTGACCTTTTACTAAGAGGTACTACAGTATGTACCTTACATTTTTAACAGTCTTGAACTTAAGAGCCATTTTTTCAGTAACTTTTTAAAAAAGAACTATTTGGATTACAGATTTTCCACAGTGATATTAAATGCATTAGTACAGCTGATTAATAGCAGGTGATTTCACTAAGAATTTATGTTCAAAGAAAATATAAATACCTTCTCTTTTTAGGACTATTTCTTCGTCCTCCAAGGAGCAGTAAGAGTTTTTAGTTATCAGTTAGGCTTGTTATTTACTTTGGTGCCTCATGGCTGAAAAATGTTAAGAGCTCATATTCCCTTATTAACTTCCAAGTTACAAAATATTTTACATTTGCTATGACCATAAATAGGAGGATTGTAACTTGATAGAATTCAAATACTATGAAGTCAGAAAGTTATAGTATCTATAGAATTTTGCAGTTAGATGAACTTAATTTTGTGTTAAAACTTGTTTATAATAGTATGATCCTTTGTTAACTATTTCAGGATCAGGTAAAACTTAATGTATTCATCTAACTTCTGACAAAAAGACTTGCACATTGTTAATTTTCTTCTTTTTCTTTCTTAAAAATTTTTTTTGGGTGCTTACCTTCTTAGTTTTCAGCTGAAGGGAGAGATGCATAAGAGAAACACCCATGTGTAATTAACTATAACAAAAGCAAATTTTGTAATAGATAATAGGATTATTATCTGAAAAGATTGTGTGAATTTACTATTGTAGATGAATTTTACTAGTTTTGTTGTTGTTTGTGTTTTCTTGTTGTGTTGACAGGGTTGCTTTAGACACACTTGCTGCATTGCTAAAATCAAGTAAGTTTTTAAATACTAGAAATACTAGATACTATTTTTCTGAGAATTCTATTTACTATGTTAAAGAAATTGGAAATACAGATTAAGTCTATAGTTATTAAGTTGGTTTATAATACTCAAATGTCAATGTTGGTATTTCATATAAATCATACTAATGCCATATGCTGTTTTTTGAGCTATAATTTGTTCAATACATTTATATAATTTATTCAAGCATATTGATTTCTTATTTTTAAGTTATTTTTATAAACACAAAGCTCAATAATAGAGAAAAATATGAAAATATTATAAAAGATATTTTTAAGAGGTAAAGCTAACATGGTACTGAGACCTTTTAGTATGAGAAATATCTTGAACAACTACTGATTTTAAGTTAGAGCTCTAGTATTAAAAATTCCATTTCTATGAAAGTCAAAGAGAATCTATCAAAAAAATTCATTTCTGCCACAAATTCAACTTTATAATATTAAAAAATTACTGTTGTACATTTATTGTAAGGTAAATTAGTAAAATTCATTTAATAAAGCACTGTTTTCCTTACCTTCAGTATTGATGCATTGGAATAGATGTGTCTTATACCGTTAGAGAGTAATTATTTACCTGCGTATGTTTTCTCTATAAGATATTCAGTATCTCTATTTTAAATATTTTCCTTGGCATTTCCCCAACCAATTAGTTAATGTTGGTTAAATTAGCATTTTCTTTAACCACAGTAACATTTAGTTCTAAAGACCTGTGTTGGTGGCTTTCATGTGTTTTTGCTCCCAAGGGAAACATAACCAACAGGTAGTTCATCAGAAACTGTCAAGGGTGAGACCAACTTGCCCTTAAATTTGAATTACTAGAATTATTTTTGAATAGTAGTAAATGATTAATTTATTGGAAATCTAATATTTGGTAAAGTAATTATTAAATTTAAAAAATCACCCTAGGTATTAGTATTATATACTGGAGTTTGACATTTTACAATTTTATTTTTGAAGTGAATATATAGTACTCAATTTGGTTAGCTATGTAGCTTTATTTTCATATGTTACCTGATAAACTGTAGACCAAGGTATCAATTCAGGGATTATCTTTTTGTGTGCCTTGACTTTGTGGTTCAGACTTGTATAAAGATTAATTCTTGATATAGGCATATACTTCAGGGCTGGAGTAGATTAGCTTTCATTAAACCTTACTAATTTTTGGGATCTCTCATGTCAAGTATTAATTCTACATAAACTCTTGTGAGTTTCAAGTATGTTATAGAAATCAATTAACCTAACATGCCTGAAGTCTGATGTGTCCAGTCTTCAGTAGTAGTCTCCGTTTTACTCCCTTCTTTTCAATGGAGGGGGGCGGCCAAGCAACACCTGTTTATTCCACTAGAATTTAAAAAAAGTAATTGACAAGCAGAATGATTGTAGTTTTTATTTAGTTATTCAAATGACACATTCTAACAAATAGGATGAAATTTTAATCTGGTAGCACACTGCATATTTTTAAACAAACAGTGGCATTTTTGGATCATTCTCTTTTTAAAAAAAAATTCTTTTTTTTTTTAGAGAAAGCTGTCATTTACTTGATAAGGATAAATTCAATTTCTGTAATAAATGTGTGAATAGAAAGCAAAGAATATGTATACACACAGTCCTGAAAGATAAGCTGCTCAGTTCTATTGGTGGAGTATGGATTAGGTACTGTAGCCTAAAGGTAAACCTTTTAATTAGAGAAGGAAGAGGAAAAATAGGCTGCTTCAGAGTTTGGTTCCCTGAACACATGAAATGTGAATAAAAATCTCTTTAGCTAATGTTTTAATTGTGCTCAGTGCATTATACATGGGTGCAAGCAGTTCTGTTCACTCTCTTTAAAGGTCACTGAACACCTGGGTTTGCATTATGGGCAATTTCTTATTTGATCTTTCATAAAGAATTTTAATATTTATTATAAACTCTACCCTATTTTGCCATATAGAATGTGCTCCCATGTATAATGGGCACACATATTTTTGGCCCAAACTTTCAGAAAGATGCCCCTTAAGGAAGTGGCTGGTTCTCAGCTGGGAGAGACACATCTGGGGAGGGCTAATGCTCTCCTGGGGCAGATTGTGCTGCCCTCCTGCAGCCACCTGTTCTGTGAAGGTTGCCTCTTCCCTCTCTCCTGGGAGCCTTTCTCTCTCTACCATGTTGTGTCCAAGGCTGAGATGACCACATGTGTGGCTGGTGGGGCAAGAGCTTCTGAGGCTGGTGGGGCAGGAGCTTCTGAGGCTGCTTGGCCTGCAGATTGCCAGACAGGTCCCTGGGGTCTGTGGGGGGCTCCTGGTACCTTTCACACCTCTGGGCCTTGGACCTTGCCCTGCACAGCTATGGCCTGCCTTGCCATCCGTGCTACCCTCCCCTCCTTTGTTTGTGGAGGCCACTTTAGCCCGTTCCTCCTGGATCCCAGATCTCTTCATGAAACCCCATGCCCCTGGCAGGCCACTCCAGGAGGGCCTGGTGGCTCTGGGAGAGCTGCTAGGCTTCCTAGCTCCCAAACTTTATAATGCGAATCCTTATTTTCCCTCACAAATTTGGGTAAAAAGTGTGCATTATACATGGCAAAATATGGTAGTTAGGCTATTGAAAATTTTAGTCGAAACACACAAAGTTTATAATAGCACTTACAACAATCATAATGGATTTTAATAAAGATATATTCAGAGCTAGTAGACGTTTCAGTTGGTATAAACAAAGTATGTATTAAATGCCTGTAACTTGATGGTCAGAATAGTTGACCTGATTTTGTAAGTAACCTTAGCAATGTAGCCGTTCTAGACACAACAGATGTTTTAAAGTCTTGATGTAAGGAAGATATTTCCCCCTAGTGAGTTTCTTCTATCTTTCTAATGTCAAAACATAGTTATGGGAAGGAATTAATAAATTTATCTCAGTGTTATATTTTAGATATGTATTAGGATGTTTGGAAGCTGTTAATAATCCAGGCATTTGAAATCAATGGAGCCTTACTGTTGTATTACCGTAGTGTCCATGAACACTTTTGAAACTTTTGATACTTAGTGCTATGAACCACAGGGTCATTTTATAGGAGAAATTGAGAGTAATATAAGATTAGTATTTCCCTGTAACTAAATAACCTCAGATGGGTTGGTATTCCACATTATCTTGCACCAAAGGAGTGCTGTGTGGCTTGATGTTTGCTATCATATGGTTCTTTTGCCACTATCTTAATAAGAGGCATCCTTTTGGTTAATAATCTTAAATATTAATACTTGAAAAATAATAAAAATTAGGTTAACTTTGTGGATTTCTTTCTGTTATTCTCCAATAAAATTGACTATTTGCAAAAAACCTTTAATGTCTTTTTAATTACAATAAAAGTTTAATTGACTAGAAAGCTGGAAAGCCTTATTTTTTAATTATGTAATGCTCCTTACATTTATTTTACTTACTAAAAAGTTTCACAGGTTTTTTTTTAACGTTGTTATAGCATGGATATTCATATAATTGTGGGCTAATTAAATTAGTAATTAATTTTAGTAGAAGCACATACAGGTCTGTACCAGGATAGAGTTAATTTCAGTGGGAATGCAAAGTTTATAATAGAAATTGCAAAAATGATAATGGCTTTTCACATAATCGTGTTCATAGTAAGTTAAGAGCTTATATATTCCATTTGGTGTAATTAAGGTTAGTATGTATATTCATAAGTTTTTAAAATATATGACAATTTTGTTAGTAAAAAAAGCATATAAAAGATGTAGCTCTACTTTTAGTAAAGAGATTTTGATATTTATAAATTATGAAATAATATGTGGGCAGATTCCTAGAAAATATTGTAATTTGCCCTCTAGAACTTGTCATGTTTATTTTGTTAGGGATAAAAGAGGATTAAATATGTGGTTGTCTTTTTTTTTTGAGGGGGAAATAGACTTACGAGAATTCATCATAATCTTGAGAGAATACATATTTTTTAGATTATATTTTAATTTGATTTATCCTATCACTTTCTCTTGTCATTAAAAAAATACTCTTTCTCAATTTTCTTTTGTTAAAGAAACAAATGCCAGGAGAGCTGTAGACAGAGGATATGTCCAAGTGCTTTTAACAATTTATGTAGATTGGCACCGCCATGATAGTCGGCATAGAAACATGCTCATTCGGAAAGGAATTTTACAAAGTTTAAAAAGTGTTACAAACATCAAGTTGGGAAGAAAAGCATTTATTGATGCCAATGGGATGAAAATTCTATATAACACTTCACAAGTGAGTTATTTTTTCCTGTTATTCTAATTATGTACTAATGGTATGATTTGGTTCTTAAGAAAACTGAATTAGTGCACAAATACTCAGAAGAATGTACTTATAAGTACATATTTTGAAAAATCTTAAGACCAAAAGGCACAATCATTTCTCACACATGACCTTAGACTTGGTATGAGAAAGTGGTCAGTGCACGTCTCTGCAATGTGAGATTTTTTTTCCCCTTATAGGTAAAAGGAACATGTATAAATCCATCCCCTGAGCAGGAAGAGATTCCATAGAGTCTTGGAGGTGTAGTTGGCTGTATTGGTTTTGCATGCTCTTCTCATAAAGTATCTGTGGATCCTCGCAGCTGGCGGGGCATTCTGTTGTCTGTGATGTTTGTGTGTTTCTCTGCTGGATAGAGCCTGTTTGAATAGAGATGGTACAAAAGTGAAACCTGCAGCTAAGATGGTGGTTCTGCCAGCTATCTTAACAGTAAGCATTTCTGATATCTGTAGAAGACCATCAGCTACAATCAGACTGTCATAATGCAACCCTTTTGTTTTTAGAAGGCTATACTTATTAGAAAGAAATCCGTTATTTTTGAGAACCACTAGTTTACCTCTTGGTCTTACACAGAACATACCTAATGTCTTCATACATGATAATAATTAAGATAATTAGATTCTTATCTGGTTTATATTTACCTGTAGTTTTTTCCCCTACATTAGTCATATGCACTTATTTTTACTACTCTAATATAGATAGCAAGGATATTTGATATATGAGATAGAGTTAGGTGACTTTGTTTATGTCCCTTAACATTTGTAAACCTTACTTTCTTTTATTTTGTAGCAGCTCATATGTGAAAATGTGTATTGAAAATTTTATAGTGTATCAGAGTGTCATCTTCCTGTCAATAATAATATTGTCATATGACAGTTTCAAACTGCTGTTTCTCATCCTGTCCCAAGATTAGATTACCACTATAGCAGATGAAACTCTTAAAACCTTAAATTGTAATATTCGTGCTGTTCTTTCATGAGTTGAGTAGCCAACTTGGGAGAGATGCCTTTGCATAATAACTGATATAGCGCTTAGAAAGGCTTGGCCAGATGCATGTTCCTTTTATTGTACCTTTTAAAATTTCTTACTTAATCCCTTTCTCTTTAAATTTTCTTCTTTGTTTTATGCTCTAGGCTTGCTAAATTTCTGCCAGGTCACTCCAAAGATGGTACTGATTTCTGCTTAAACTATTTAATGAGAAATCCTACTCAATTTGCCACATGAGGCTCTTATTTACAAATACATTCTTCTGAAAGATAAAACTATTAATTGATTATCTTATGTTGAAATATTGGTTTTGTGATGTTTGTTTCTGGAAAATTATTAAGGTATTACTTTCTGAAGTATTGTAAAATTGGCTCAGTAATTCACCAAGGATACATTATTATTGTCATTTTTTTCTTTTCTCAAAAACAGGAATGTTTGGCAGTCAGGACTCTTGATCCTCTTGTCAACACCTCCAGTCTGATAATGAGGAAGTGTTTTCCAAAAAATCGCTTGCCACTTCCAACAATAAAAAGTTCTTTCCATTTCCAGTTACCAGTTATTCCTGTGACTGGCCCTGTGGCTCAGCTCTACAGTTTACCCCCCGAAGGTAGGACCCCAGGGTCACTGCTGGCTTTCTTTAGTTCTTAGAATTATGCAACTCTGTCAACTTGTTTTTCACTTGTGTCCAAGTCCTCAGCAAAAGAAGGCCTTAATTAGCATAAGAAACATTTATATTTTATTTTAGTTTATAAGTATTTCTTTAGGACTGGGCACAGTGGCTCACACCTGTAATCCCAGCACTTGGGAGGCCAAGGTGGGTGGATTGCCTGAGCTCACAAGTTTGAGACCAAACTGAGCAAGGGTGAGACCCCGTCTCTAAAAGATAGCTAGGCACTGTGGCTGCTGTCTGTAGTCCCAGCTACTTGGGAGGCTGAGGCAGGAGGATCTCTTGAGGCCAAGAGTTTGAGATTGCTGTGAGCTGTGATGCCATGCACTCTACCGAGGGTGACCAAGTGAGACTCTGTCTCAAAAAAAGTATTTCTTTAAATCTAAGCAATTAGATTCTAGTAATTGTTTCCGAATTGTTTCCCAGCATGGGATGTGTCCTACATATGTAAATGTGAATTGTGAAATACTTAAGCTTCACATAGGAACACTGTTTGATTATTTATATGCATATACATTTTCAAAATATAAGAATGTAAACATCAAATGTTTAGGTAATTATGTTTGAGTTTGCATTTGTACCATTTTAGTGAATTTTTTTCTTAAGTTAAAAAAACCTAACCATCAAAATTGTTATAGCTTTCTGCTTAACAATAACTTACACAAGGCTTTCCTGCTTGAAAATATGAAATTATGAGAGGTAGACTGCTGTGGATATAAAGGAACTCTTACTAGAGTTTAAACTTCTTTGTGTGGTAAAGAAGAATGTTTTATACAATTAAGCAAAGTGAAAAAGAAAGACAAGACAATTAAAGTCTAGGCAATTAATAGAATTTCTATAATATTTTCTTCTCCGTTAATCACTTTTTTGCAAAAGAGAAATTAAAGGTTCTTTTTTTATATATATGAAAATAGTTATTTGAAATGAGTGTTTGAAAAGAATTTTCAAGTAGTTTCATTATTGTTACAGATATATTAATAGCATATATATCATAGGGTATATTATTTTGAGTTTATTTTTAAAATATTCAATTATTAAAACATAAGTTTAATTGACACAGAATATCAAAGTAGAGTATTCAGAAATCTTTAAAATGTTGAAAAGTCTTATAAGTAAGATAAAGCCAAATAAAAATAGTGGTCTAATTCTTCTTACCATTTCATTTTGAAATTACTAGCAGACTTTAAAAATAGGGGGAAATCTGCACCAACTCTGAAAACTAGGTAAGAGGGACATCTTCTGGAACAAACACAGAACACACAACCATTATGGTAGAGATATGAGTAGATTCTGGAAGAGCATCAAGTCTTTATTGCCCCTTCTATAAAATGCAGTATCTTTGGCTCCAAGTTGAAGTGCCACCAGCACCTTGTTTGCAGGGATGATCAGTGGGCCCTTGGAATTTTTTTCTCTCCTATATCTTAACATAGGATTAGGGGAGTGTAAATGGTGGTTCCAAGTGGTAAAAAGCTGGTGAGGTTTGTCTGTGATGCTGAGGGTAATAACACCTGGAAGAAGGAGGTGGGATATGTCCCCCGGTGTTCTTTTTTTTTTTTTTTTTTGAGACAGAGTCTTACTATGTCACCTTCAATGGAGTGCCTATGGAGTCTCAGCTGTGAGAAGACCACTGCACCCAGATGATGGAATGAGATCTTGTCTCAAAAAAAAAAGAAAATGAAGATCCAGTAGAAGAGTATTTTGTATTAAACATTACTACTTGTTAACTATATAATACTAAATAGTTGCTGTATCGTTATGCTGAAACAGTGAATTCTTGGCAAAATATGTGTAATACATAGTTACTATAGACTTGGTCTTTAATATAATAAAAGTCTTCCCTGCTGTTACACTAGTCTTATATTTCTAAAGTGAAAATTATGAAATTGTGGTCTAAATACTATGTATTTTCAAATGTAAAAATAACATCTAGAACAAAGATCATTAGACTGGTGTCCATAGAACCGTAGGGATACATGGATTCCTTCAGAGACTATGAACACTTTGACATTCTTTGTGAAATTATGTATGTTTTTTTTTCCTTTGGCAAAAATTTTTGAAAGGGTACATTGCTGCTGTGTAAAAGCAAGATGATTTCAAAGGTTCACAGAACCCTGGAAGGGCTAAATACCAAGCAAGGACAAGCAAATCAGTTTCAGTAATAAGAAATCTAAGTGGATAAAATACTCCTGTTAAAAGAAAGAGATTCTCAGATTGGGTAAAAAAACCAGAATATAACTAGTTGATACATACTGGAGACTTTTAAAACAGCAGGATGGAAAACTTGAAAGTAAACACATGGGGGAAATATGTGTAGCTGTTATCCCAGTTCCAAAAGAGGAAAGGAAGACAGTATTACTATTATACAAAATATAGATAAAGAACAAAAAGAGGGGCCAGGTGTGGTGGCTCACATCTGTAATTCTAGCACACTGGGAGGCCAAGATGGGTAGATTGCCTGAGCTCACAGGTTTAAGACCAGCCTGAGCAAGAGCGAGACCTTGTCCCTAAAAAATAGCCAGGTGTTGTGGTGGGCGCCTGTAGTCCCAGTTACATAGGAGGCTAAGGCAAGAGAATCAATTGAGTCCAAGAGTTTTAGGTTGCTGTGAGCTATGACACCATGACACTCTACTGAGGGCAACAAAATGAGACTTTGTCTCAAAAAAAACAAAAAACAAAAAATGTTTAAAATAGCACACCAAAGATTATTTTATACAAACTTGATAACACATGTGCCACATAAGGCAAATAAAGGTAAAACTATAATTATTTCAATAAAAAGGAGAAATTGGTGAAAAGTAGTGTTAGGGGATAATTTTAATATACTTCTAAATTATTGGCAAATTAAATGGAGGAGGTTAAAGCAATTTAAGTAAAAGATAAACCCTTTCAATACAATTTAATATACAGGCCATTCTTGACCAATATGGAGATTAGGGGTGTCAACTCTCCATGCACTTGAAAATTTGTGTATACCTTTAAGTCTTCCAAACCTTAATTACTAATAGCTTACTGATGATGGGAAGTCTTACCAAGAAGTAATTAACACATTTTCTGTTAATGTGTATTATATGCTGTTGTCTCCCAACAAAGTAAGTTAGGAAAAGAAAATTATAAGGAAGAGAAAATATATTTATTGTTTGTTAAGTGCAAGTGACTCATCATAAAGATCTTTATCCTCATCATCTCACTGAGAAGCCTACAGAGGAGGAAGGGGAGGGGTTGATCTTGCTCTCTCAGGGCATCAGAGGCAGAAGAAAATCTACGTAGAAGTTGACCTGTGCAGTTCAAACTTGTATTGTGCAAGGGTCAACTTATGATTGAAATGGACAACATTTTAGGGGAATATAAATAACTAAAATTTACAGTACCTGAATTGAATCAAGTTTCTTCAATGAAGATATCAAATGCTGTTCATTTCATAGATTAGTTCTCTCATTTTTCAAGAAATTTTCCTATGCTTTATTTCCTAGAGCATAGAACTAAAAGGAAAGTTTAGAAGCTAGCATGATGCCAAAAACAAAACCTGGTCAGAATAATCTGAAGAAAACCTACATATCAATGTCACTCATAAAAATAAATTTAAAAAATCCTAAAATACTATAGCACATTGAGTTGAGCGATATTTTTTTGAATAGGCCACCTTCACCAAGTAATGATTATTTTTAAGAAAGTAAATCTACTGTAATATGAAGATTTCATTAGTAAAATTTATTAGCAATAGGTTAAAGTAAGAAAACTAAATGATTATCTTAATAAATGCCATGAAGGCATTTCATAAAAATCTTATTATTTCTAGATAACATTTCTTAGGGAAATCAGGAACCTTTCTTGAGTAAGCTGAATGAGATATTATCTAATTGAAATTAATAGCCAATATCAAAATATTAACAACATGTTAGAGGATACCTCTCTAACCATTATTATTTAATATCATTTTGAAAATTAGCTAAATTAGAAGCATAAAACCTATTTTAACTATTAAAAAAGTGAGATGAATAAATCAGAATCTGTGGAGGATATTACCATCTACATAGAAAACTAATTATAAGGAAACATGGCTTAGAGAAAAAAGTTCAATAAAGTACTCATTATGAAAAAAAAAAGTGAATAACATTCAGTAGCTTTCCTATGTATATATATACATATCAACAAAAACCAGTTAGGAAACTTAAAGGGAAAATAGTTCATATTTATAGGAACAATAGCAACAACAAAATAAACCTTTTAGTAGAGTATACTTTCCAAATCCTTACGGAAAGTGCTGACTCATTTCTTTTTATGGTTATACAATATAAATATACGAATAATTTATCTAAGTGCTTTCCTGTATTTATAATTTGTTTCTTGTTACATCTGTTTTTACTGTAAATGAGTCAAGGACATTTTGATAACTAATAATAATTTGGTTCATATTCCCTGGTTTTCATTGCATGATTAAGCTATAATAATATTGTTACTTATTGGTGATGATACATGAATAGATCTTTGGAATAGAAAAGAAAGTCTCAAATACTCCCAGGCGTCCTCAAACTTTTTAAACAGGGGGCCTATTCACTGTCCCTCAGATGGTTGGAGGGCCGGACTATAGTTTAAAAAAACAAACAAACTATGAACAAATTCCTATGCACACTGCACATATCTTACTTTGAAGTAAAAAAACAAAACGGGAACAAATATAATCACACCGCCTCGTGTGGCCTGCGGGCTGCAGTTTGAGGACCCCTGCATATGGCATTTCACATTTGGAGTATAAACCCAAAGGAAAATATCATATAAAGCAGCGGTTCTCAACCTGTGGGTTGCGACCCCTTTGTAACAATGAAAATACATCCTGTGTATCACATATTTACATTACGATTCATAACAGTAGCAAAATAACAGTTATGAAGTAGCAGCAAAAATAATTTTATGGTTGGGGGTCACCACAACATGAGGAACTGTATTAAGGAGGTATTAGGAAGATTGAGAACCACTGATACAAAGGAAAATATCAGAAAGATCTGACTAAAAATTAAAAACATTTTCTTTTTCACTCTAAACTGTATTTTCTGTTCTTCATGTCCAAGTAGTCTTTTGTTTGCAGTAGGCTTTTCTGAATTCAATCCTTTCTTTTTCCTAAGAGTTCTTTTTTATTCCTTATCTTTTTCTAAATGTCAGTTTCCCCCCCATTTATCCATGATGAATTGCTGTTAGGGCATAGGTAAGCATAGATAGACTAGGTTATCTTATGCAGTATAAATGCTTATTTTTTGCTGTTGAAGTCCAAGACGAATTTGAGGCAATTTAGTATCTATATTAGTTAGGATAGACTAAACTGCTGTTATAAAGAGACCCAGAAACACAGTCAAACAGCAGTAGTAATAAACATTTTTATAATACGTAGTCGTTGTCTGGCAATGTATACATGATATATGTTACATATATTAACTCCTTTCGTGCTCACAAGAATACTGTAAGTATCTCCGTTTTATAGATGAAAAAAACTAAAACACAAAGCTTGGTCAAGGTCAAATAGCGAGTAAGTGTGGGAGCCAGGATTTGAATTCAGGTTCTCTGTCTCCAGAGCTCCTTTGCTATACTGCCACAGGACAGTTTCCCCCCTCACTTATTTTGCTAGAAGACAGGTGGTCCTGGACTGCAGACCTCTGTTCCATTAGGTCATCAAAGGAAACAGGTTCTCTTTTGTTTTGTTCTTAATCTCTCCTCTGATGGTTTCTTGTGCACATCTGGAAAAGGGGAATGAAAGAAAATGGAGAAGAGGTCAGCTTTGATTTTAAAGGTCATGACTGGGGACTTGTATTCCTCTCTTTGCTTCATATGCCATTGGCCAAAAATTGGTCATATATGTGGCTATGTCTGCAGCAAGGGAGGCTGATAACCCAATAGCTAGAGCTCAGGGTTTCAGTTACGAAGGAGGAGGAGAGAGGAACAGATACTAGGGTGGTGTCAGTTAATCTTTTCTGTAAGTCATGTTGGAATGGAAGTTAAAGGAGTTTGGAAAAATGCCTTTAAAATTGTTTTTACATTTTGCTGAAAAGCATTTGTTACTTCAATCAAAAGCCTCCAAGTACTCTTCTCCTTTTCTTCCCTTGTTTTCCCCACACCCATGGTCTCTTGTCCTTTTACATTCTACTCCCTGAATTTTTCTTTGTTGCATATTTTTCCTCTCCTATTATTACTGTATTGGTCCAGGAAGTTATTATTATTTTTTTTCATATTAATGGTCTCCATCTACCTATACTGTTCCTCTCTCATAACTGCCAGAGCGATCTTTAGAAAATGCCAGATGAGTCAAGCCATTCCTTCTTGAAAACTCTCAGTGCTTATCTTCTGTAGGTTAAAGGTCTGGAATATTTGCCTTACTGAATCGTAGCCTTTATTTTCTCATCTTATTTTGCCTTCAATACTTCCCGAAGCATACTGTGCATCCTAGTCATACATGACTTTTTGTTATTTTCCAAAGGTATCTTCTAAATTTCTTATTTTAGAATTGTTATTTACTCTTCTTAAAAGTTGCTCTTTATATTTACATAGAAATCTGTTACACTTTCTTCAAGATACTGCTGAATATTACTTGTTCTGTGAAGTGATCAAGTGTCAACCCCATTGCCCTGAGCAGCTTGCAGTTAGCTATGGCGTACTTGGCCTTCCCTTAGCACTTCCAAGTTTATGCTTTCATTAGTGTTTTTCTTCTGGATTAAAATTGCTTATTTACTCCTTCCTGTTCTGTACTCTGTGAACTCTCTGAGGGCAGGCACTGTATTTACACATCTTTAAAAAAAAAGTCCCAGCACACAGCATAGTATATGGCAGGTAATTACTGAAACAAATAAATGGGAATTGAATTATACAGGGATGAAGCGAATGAGTGAAATTTACCTTAAGTAGCAAACAGACTGTTTCATCAAATCTGTTGCAACATAAGGCATTATTCATTTTTTAAAAGCAAGAATATTAGTAAAAATCTCATTTATTTCTATGGTGCTTTCCAAATTTTAAAGCACTTTCATGTATTATTGCATAGGTTTTTCAACAGCTAGCCTCAGAGACATTTTTAATGAGAAATCTTGTTTTCTTTTGCTTTGGTAATTGAAATTATTTATGTATACTATATATATAACATTCTGCCTTTGGATGTGCATGTTGTAGAATGCTTACCTCTGACCTACTTATAGCACATTTTGTGTCATAGTGGATGACGTAGTAGATGAGAGTGATGACAACGATGATATTGATTTGGAAACCGAAAATGAAACCGAGAATGAAGATGACTTAGAGCAAAATTTTAAGGTTAGTATAAATTTCTATCATTAGTCAACTTTGTGAATTTACAGTTGTAAAGTAATGATTGGATAAGTAAATATATATAATAGTAAATTAATTTGTTTTGTCCACTTTTTTTTTTTTTTACCATGGACAGCTATGTAATGTAATTAAAAGGGCACATAATGTTGCTTTAAATCTACTGGCCTAAAAAAAGGTCTTAAAGTAATTTATTTTTACTCTCTCTGACCAGAAAGATTTTACCTAGCCTTTCGGACTTACATTTGAAATCTAAGGGAATCTAAGGAATCTAAGCAAAGTGATCTGAGACTGTATTTGTGGCAACATATTCCAAAATGCATTACCCGTTGTCACAATTTTGGGGGGATAAATAATGTAGGAATATAGTATATAACTGATGCATTTGATGAAAAAAAGTTTCTTAGTTAATTGGACACATAATTGGAGAAAATGTTTATTTGAGAAAATATAAATTATCATTTTACATGAGATGTTAGGTAAAAGAGGCAGGTGGCCTTTCAGATTTTCATTACAATTCTGGGAGCCTAGAAATTCTATATTTTTCTTTATGTGTAGTGGTGGAGAGGATCACTCTGGCACCTATAGAAAAATGATTTTCATTTGTCAACTGTTTAGCTTATTGCTGTTTTTTTTTTTTTTTTTTTTCTTTTGGGAGAGAAGATTAATTTGACTCTTGCCTATTTGGGTCTTTTTTGTCTTGCAATGCTACATTAAAAGGATTTTGCTTTCTTTGGGGATGGAATTTAAGATACTGGAAGATTACTTTCTCAGTAGCATTTATATAAAACATTTTTATAACTACCAAATGTGATCACCAATGCAAACTTTGGCAAAATTTTCAATTTAGCTAATCTGGGCTATGTTATATCTGTGACCTGCCATCAGGTATTGCATTTAATTATCTTGTCTCTTTAGTCTTCTTTAATCTGGAACATTTCCAAAATTTCTTTTTCTTACATTGACATTTTTGAAAAATGTAGTTGTTGGCTTGCATTATTCATTGGGATTTCAATGATTGCTCACATATTTCCTGCCTTACACAGCAGTTAAAATAATAATAAAAAAATACATTGTATTTATTGAACACTTATCTGTGTATCCAAGCTCTTTATGTGTATACATAGTAACCATAAATCCTCAATAATCTTGAGTTGTAAGTAGTAAAAGTACATAGTAAGTAGAGGCACAGGGACGTTCTGTCTAACTTAGAAGAGGTGGCACTAGGATTCAGAAAGAAGTAGAGTGTAATGTCCACTATCTTTTTTACTATATTATACTAAAATATTTTCTTCAAGAGCTATGGAATTACTAGCTTTTTGAGACTGCTGAGTTGTATTATCATTTTTTTTTTTTAACCACTGACGTCTTTTACCTCATTGGTTGTTGCATACTGATTTTCCTTAATTTTTTTTTTTTTTTTAATCTAAATCCCATTATTGCTGTGCTGCTTCAGGTGACCTGCTACACTGTAGTAGGTATAATATTATTTGTGTTCTGTTGTGGTTGTAGTTGTGTAGACTGTTTGTTCCTCACCATAGTGATTTTTTTTTTTGCCCCAGATTTTCCAGAATCTGGAGCACATAGAGAAACCTAGAGCTTTTGGAAGGTTCAGCTCCCCATAGTCACAGCTTAACCTTTTATAAGCTTCATTGCGTTCTTTGTTCGTTCCTTAACTTCTGGGGACTTTTACAAGAACTCTAAGGAGTGGTAGTATGTTTTGTTTTTTTTTTCCCCTGATGAGCTTGTCAGTAGCTTTTCATTTATCTTTTTCTCAAACCAAAACACACAGATTCCCTGCTATTGAGCTGTTGATGTTAAAGCTTTCTTCCCTCATTATTCCTGTTTTCACAGGTCTTTTTTTCAATAAGCTACTATGTAAGGCTATATTTTACAAAATAATATTGAATATTGAACTAATATGTATAGTGAAAAGAATATCTTTGTAAAGTACAGTAGAACCTCTATAGTTGACCACTTCCTTTCATAGACCAGACGTGTGCCACATGTACCTGTTTGTACAGGATGCCTACTTCCTTATGTTGATCACCTACATCCATTGACCACCTCTATATATTATTACAGTCCCTTAGGTGGTCAACGTTAAGAGCTTCTACTGTTTTTCATTTTGGAGGCTTTATTATTTGATGTTAATTACAAAAATAATAATAATAATTATTATTTTTTGTCATTTATTACCAATATAACTTTCTTTTTTTTTTTTTATTAAATCATAGCTGTGCACATTGATATGATCATGGGGCATCATACACTAGTTTCATAAACCGTTTGACACATTTTCATCACACCGGTCTACATAGCCTTCCTGGCGTTTTTTAGTTGTTGCGCCAAGACATTTACATTCTACATTTACTAAGTTTCACATATATCCTTGCAAGATGCACCACAGGTGTGATCCCACCAGTTCCCCTTCCTCTAACAATTACGAAAATTATTACATTATTGGCTCATATATGCCTTAAGATGAAATTACATATTCATATAGTAATAATTCTGAAATAATTATATGGTAATTGACATGATACTATTTAGATAAAATCATTCTCTTATGGAAATGAGGACAATCTTTTTTTCTTGGTTAATAAATAATAGTTGCATTCTTGAGTATGAAGTAATAAGTACATGGTATGTTTTTACTTTTAAACTACTAGTTAATATGTATAAATGTAGTCAGATATGTATATATAAATCATTTTAAGGACTGAAATAGAATAGAATAAATTTGTAAGGCTAAAAAATAGTTTACTCTTAAAAAATGGGAAAAAAATAGTTTACTCTGACAGTAAGATAAATACAAAGAATAATTACTAGTTGAAAATTAATCAAGTGGTCTTAATGTATCTTTACCTACCAATGAAGATAATGATTAATGATAAATTTGTACTTGTGTAAGGACAGGACTATTGAGGATCCTAGAAAATAGCTTCCTTAGTGAGTAAACTGATACTAGCCCTCCTGTCCTGTGGTGCACTGTTAGCTCTTCCTTAAAGAGCATGTAGACCGTTAAACTGATCCCAGACACATGTCTTGTTTCTCTAAGGACATACTTTTTCTTTAAATGCACCCTCTTCTTTCCCAAAGGGGTGTGGAAATAATTTCTGGCTATTGTTTAACTCCTTCCTTCCTCTCCACCCCCTCCAAACAAACAACGAACAAAAAAGCAACCCAGAGTTAATGGTGGCACTGAGCCTTTTCAAAGGAACTTCATTTACTATGCAATATAGAGTATATGATAATCATTAATCTGTAGGGAGGCAGTGCATGATACTGGCTAACAGCGGATGCCCTGGGATCACTCTGACGACTTTTGCATCCTGGCTTCTCTATTTGCAAGATGTATAATTTTGAGTAAGCTGTTTAACTTCTCTGTATCTCATTTTCCTCTTTATTTAAATGGGGGTAATGACACTATGTACTTCAGAGTACATAGTGTTCTTATGCAAAGTACCTTAGATAATATATATTCAATGCTTAGCATAGTGCTTCATATATTTTCAGTGCTCAATAAATGTTAGCTCTTTTGATGATCACTATTATCATACATATGTATAGGTTTTCCAATTTGGTTTTCTTAAGTTTTACCTTCCTTTAATATGAGCAAAATGATGGCAACCTTGGGAGAATCAGGAGAACATACTTAGTCCTGATCTTGACACAGAGTGTTTTCTATCATGAGGAGTCCTTCTCCAATTACATATAATTAATAACTTGGAACATTTTAAGTCTAAAATATGTTCTATAATTTTTTGTTTTGTTTTAAGTGTTAACATGCTATTTTTAAAATTTCAGAATGATGATATTGAAACAGATATTAACAAACTGAAACCCCAGCAAGAACCAGGACGATCAATAGAAGAACTAAAAATGTATGAACACCTTTTCCCTGAGCTTGTTGATGATTTTCAGGTATAAATATAGAAAACTCAGCATCTTAAGTGATTTTAATAAAAAGTTCTTTTTCTTCCTTCCGTAGGTTTGTAATCCCTTTTAATTTGCTTTTCGTTTCTCTGAAATGAAGCTAGTATTGCTTTCCGTGAGTGACGTTGGATAATTATGCCAATATTCTGAGCTACAGTTGCTTATGACCTCAGTAAAATAAGGGAGATGACTAACTTAACTCTACTTCTTTTGTTACACCTTTCCATCACTTTTAATTAACAGAGTTTTCTCTCTTTTTCTTATATTCTTTAAAATGGTATTTTGGAATCTTGTCACAGTCTTTCTTGTATCTGTTGCATTCAGCTTCAGGGAGTTGAGAGCTACAAGAGTACTGAATTAAAAATGCAGTCCCAAGAATGAGACCTCATCTCTACTAAAAAGAGGAAAAATTAGCCAGGTGGGGTGCTTACACCTTTAGTCCCAGGCTGAGGCAGGAGGATTGGTTCAGCCCAGGAGTTTGAGGTTGCTGTGAGTTGTGATGATGCTATTCCATTGCACTTTAGTCCTGATGGCAGAGAGAGAGAGACCCTGTAGCCAAAAAAAAAAAAAATAAAAAAAAAAAAAATACACGCACACACATATGCTTTCCCCTCATTTCACTATGTGAAGTGTGGTGGGAGGAGGAGGGAGAAAGAAGAAGGAGCACAGTTTAAAGTCTCTAAACCTAAATCTATATATAAGAAGACTGACTTATTAACATTTCTTACTCTCATTTATTTACTAGAATGTAATTAGTCAGCCTGGATTAATTACACAGCAACATTGACCAAATTGTTATCTTTTAGTAGAACTAGTTTCTTATTCTATTGTTGACTTTTGGTGGCTCCTGCGGTAAGACTTTGAAACTGTCATAAAGCGTAAAATAAAGAGTTTGAACTAGGTAATCTCTAAGATTTGCTTAGTGCTTGCTGCAAACCCCTTTTCTTCCCAAATTCCATGTACTTAATTCTCTGAAACAAAAAGACTTTAATATGGAGTAATAGGTGAGAAAAAAGAGAAATTTTTTGCCAGCTAATACTTAGATTTCACAGTTCTAACTAATTACTCAGTTATGTATGTTTGTCTCTGGAAACTTATGCGTGTTGGATGCAGCAGAAGGTGTAGCAACCTCACTTTCCCAACCCCTCCCTTCCTCCACCCTGGTGTATTGGTATTCTTTCTAGATTTGGTGTACTTTGGAAGGTACTTTGAAGTCAAGGGAAGTAGAAGCAGGGTGGGAATGAAGAAGAATATATTGGTTAAAAAGAAAAAGAAGAAAAGAGAAAGAAAAAGAAGGGAGAAAAAGGCATTTGGGAGAAAGTAGATGTTGATGTTCTTCCATTCAACCTACAGCAGTTACACAGATGCTCTTGTAAACAGATTAGTGCCCACTGGCAACCATCTGAAAATAACCCCCCAGAGACAACACACACTGCTAAATAAGTCAGAAAAATACCGTGAAAAGGATTTGGGGAGAGAATTGATTATTTTGTGAAAAATCACAAGAGATACATTCCAAGACCCCCAGTGGATGCCTGAAACTGAGCCATATATATTTTGTTTTTAATTTGATAATTGAGATGGCTACTAAGTGACTAATGGGTAAGTAGGGTGGACAGTTTGGATACTTTGGACAAAGGAATAATTCATGTTCTGGGAAAGATGGGCAAGTTATGATTTGAGGTTTCATTATACTACTCAGGATGGTGCACAGTTTAAAACTTTCTCTGGACTTTTTCATTTAACATTTTGGACTATTGTTAACCTCCAGTAACTGAAACCATGGAAATAAAAATCTTGGATAAGGGGGATAACTGTAATGTGATTATAAATTGTAATTTTGATATGGGAATAGAGAAAAGTAATTTTATAATGATTGTCAAGGCCAGGATTTTGATTCTCCTTCTTTAACAGCCAAGTTTTCTTTGTCTTAGATTGTGGTAAGTTGTTCTTGCATGTCTGTGTTTAGATTCCCTGTTTCCTAACCATAGTTCATCAAACAGAATTGATGGTTTCCTATATGGCACCTTATGAACTTCTTCTTGTATATCTGTGGTAGCATAATGATATTTATCATATGGACTGTGGTTATATTATTTATTTCCTCTTTTATTTTGATTTTAAATTTTTATCAAAGTTATTCATGGAAAAATTTAATTTAAATTTTTATTTCTTTTGAGACAGAATTTCACTTTGTCGCCTTAGGTAGAGTGCTGTGGCATCATAACTCACAACAATCTCAAACTCCTGGGCTTGAGCGAATCACTTGCCTTAGCCTCCTGACTAGCTGGGGCTATTTTTTGTGAAAAGGATTTGGGGAGGGAATTGATTATTTTGCCTCAGCCTTCCGAGTAGCTGGCTATATTTTAGAGACAGGATCTTGCGCTCTTGCTCAGGCTGGTCTTGAACTCATGAGCTCAAATAATTCCTCTGTCTCCACCTCCCAGACTGGAAGATTTACAGGTGTGAGCCACTGCACCTGGCCCATGGAAAATGTTTAAATAGTCAAATAGATTTACACAGGTAGTCCCATTTCCACCTAATTCCTGAAATCATTTTCATTGTGTTTTTGAAGTTAATCCTCATTTTTCTAAATTATATTGTTAAAAGTGCCATGGCTTGATTTTTATTGCTTTCATTCTTTTATTATTATTATTCTTATTATATCATAGCTGTGTACATTAATGCAATCATGGGCTTCTAAAGTCTTATTTTGATGCAGATAATTTTATTCTTTACTGGCAAGTAAGGACATTTTAAATATCCTTAAATAAGTATAAGAAAGGGAATATGATGATATAACATTACGTTCATTAATCGTCTTCAACCATATTTTTATTTTACAGATTTGGCCTCTCAGTGATTTTGGATTTCTACGTGACAGTCCTAATGGACACAGATTTTCTGATGATTAGCAAAAATTTATTCTTTTGACTTGATTATTGTCTCCTATTCAGGTGAATTTATTACTGCCATTGAAACCATGTACTTACCAATAATTATACCTATGCTATTCATTTTTAGTTATATGTAGTTGTTAATAAGCAACACAATCTGCAAGCTATTAGTTCAAGACACTGGGGATGGGGTTATCTGGATGACTACCTCACTTTTGATTTTTTTGGTTTTAGAGATATAATGAATTTACAAGTCAGAGTAGTAACTAGTCTTAATCATAAGCTTAATGCAACAGTGCCCAAGAGTTAGAGTAAAAAGCTGCTAAGTTACATGCTTAGCCCATTCCCTTGAAGTAAAAATGTTTCGTTGATCCCATTAAGGATCCTTTAAAGTTAATTAAATGAGTTCTGACTTATACTGTATGCAGAATACTTAATACATAGAAAAATAAATCTTTAAGGAGTATGCCACTTACAGTCTGCTATAGTCAATAATATACTATACAAGCAGATTCATCATACCCAGGGGTGGCGAACAAGTTCGACTACGCGCTCGGAGATCGCTCCTCAGAGGTCCCTCCTCAGAAGCAGCATAACAAAATCCAAACTTGGCAAACAGCCACAGTATACAAAATAATGATAAGAGGCAAAGACCCGAAATTCATTTTGGCCGGGAGCCGCATGCGGCTCTAGCCGCGTGTTCGCCACCCCTGCACCGTACCAGTTATTCATAAGTGTAGGCATTAATACTGTATCTTAACAAAAGTAATATACCAACTTCAGTTTTTTTCTAAATAAAAATCTTCTGTCTCATTAAGTACATTTAAAGTTGGAAATGAGTGTTCATGAACTTTGAAAATACAGGGCTAAGACTGGAATCAAGTCTGACTCCAAAGCTATCTTTCTTCTATTTAGTTGACTTTGAAAAAAACCTCATCAATATCCACAACAGGCCTTCTTCATTATGGGAGAACTGGCCTTATATTAGTCACAAAAGTTTCTAATTTAATTCTGTTAACCCTTGAATTTGAGATAGGTATACAGTAGACTTAAAATTTTAGCATCTAAAAACAATTATCTTTTAAATCAGAAAATAACTGCCAAGGAATACTGCTACCCACCGAAAGAGAAGACACGCTCATATTAAGAAAAATAAAACTCTTATTTTGTATCAAGGAGTAAATGAAATAATAAAGTTCTTAGATGGAAATTTTATACAATTTATAATTTTAATCCTTTCTGTGGCAACCTGTAAATATAAATTATAAATACATTAATTCTCTATTAATCTAAAGTGGTCTGCCTGACAATCTTACATTTTCTTTGCAAATAATGAGGCTGACCAAAAAGAAACCTATTTCCTTGAATGCAAAGCCCAGTGGCCTCTAATACAAAGTTAGACAATTCCAAGTAGTGAATAATTTTAGTTATAATGAAGGACTATAATTAGTGAACATGTATCACAAGAAATCAAGATACATGTTCAAGAAATCAAATCAAGAAATCAATCTGCTTCATCCTTGGAAACACTGTATTTTCCACCACAGCGGCAACTCAGAGAAAGAGTGATCATCTTCATTCCAAGACATTTCTTCAAGATATATTTGAGCATCTACTGGTCCCATATTTCTTAGATCATCTTCACACCGCTGCAGGTCGTATTCCTTTTTCATCTCTTCATTCCCTAGAATTTTCCATGCCTGATCAATTTCGATGAACTTCTGTATACATTTTTCTGCTGTTCCTGCTGGTGCATCTGTACTTTGTCTATCTGGATGATACATTAATATGAGTTTTGGATACTTCTGTTTTAGCTCTGACACATTTGCCGATGGGTCTGCTCCCAGAATGCTGTACAATCCTTTTTCAGTGTCTGCTCAACTGCCATCATCCATTCAACAAGAAGTGGGCCTTCTCAGATCAGCAAACTTCACACCCAGCAGTGCCACTCCTGCCCCGAGGTCGGCCCGACAGCTAATTCATTTTCTTATAGCTTCCCACAGTATTATTCATAGTGAAGATAGCTGGAAATCTTATCTAGTGTCTAACGGAAGAAGATTCCAGCATTTTCATGTGAAGTGATCAGTCTTTGTGTGTGTCAGTTACCACACTATGGCCTTCAGCTTCAAAGACACCCATCCCTTTTGGCCCTGCTTATGACACTGGGGCTGGAAACTGAAAACAGTTTTCTTGTCTGCTGGTGCAGTATTAGGCTTTTAGTCACGAGAGGGTGGAGGAGGGCACAAAGCAAACCAGATGTAGGCGGCTCGAGGGTGCTCACTCAGTGATCCTGGCAAAGCCGGTGTCACCCTCTAGCCAGGGTGTCTGGCACAGTGGCCAGCCCAGCACACACCCTCTGGTAAGTTTTAACAACCAGTATGTTGTGGATCTGTGACAGCCTCATCCTCTCCAACACGTCTGTATCTCAGGAACACCTTCCCTTCGCTCTGCAGGTAGCAGCTGTTTTCTCCATTAGCTATTCCTATATTGTTTATAATGCCCTCTGAAGCTCTTTAGTAGTTGATCACCTGTTACTAGTTGATAAATATTTATATTAATTTTAAATTAATTACTGCTGCAGTTTCCGTCTTCTGACGCGATACTAACTGGTGTATCATGTTTAAGTATTTAAGAAGACTGTTCTTATTCCTATTTTACTTAGAGTTTTTTTTAAATGTTGCTTGCCAAATAAAACAAAAACTTGAAAGGCAGGTGTAATAGACAGACTAATGGACTCCCACATCCTAATGTCCACATCTCAATACCTGGACTCTGTATTTTGCCTTACATGACAAAGGAGATACAGCAGGTATGATTCAGTTAAGGACCTTGAGATGCAGATTATCCAGATTATCCAGATGAAGCCTATATAATCACAGGGGTCTTTATGAAAAGGAGAAAGGCATGTCGGAGCAGGAGATGTGATGGCAAAGCAGAAGTCGGAGTGATCCGAGACAGGAGCACGAACCAAGGGAGACAGGCGGCTTCTACAAGCCGAAAAGGGACCAGGGAAGACTCATCTTGAGAGTTTCTGGAGGAATACAGCCCTGCTAGCACCCGATTTTAGGACTTTACCCTTCAGAACTATAAGTGAATAAAACTTGTTATAGCAGCAACAGGAATTAACACAGATTTTGATATGTAGAAGTGAGGTGCTGCTGTATCAACTATAAACCCTAAAAATGTGAATGTTGCTTTGCATTTGGGCAGTGGGTAGAGAATGGAAGATCTGTAAGGAGCATAATAAAAAGGCCTGTATTACCTTGAATAGCCTGTTAATACAGCCTCTCAGGCATCCAGGAGGAGGTGAGGAGTTCATCAGAGGAAGTTCATATTGTCTGACGGAATACCGACTCAATCATACACAGAATGTCCGCAGAAATATATGAGGGGTGCTGCTGATGAGGACCTCGGAGGACATGAGGAGCATGTGACTTTAAGCTTGAGGAAAGAGGATTCTCAATATATAGTGGAAGAAAACTTAGCAAAATTGCGTCCCACAGGTATGAGAAAAGCAACCTCATAAGCAATGAACTTGAATATCTGAGGAGATTTCCAAGCAAAGTGTTCACAGGGCAGCTTAGTTTCTTCTTGCTGATTATAGTAAAATGTGACAGGGAAGAAATAAACTGAGGGACATGTCATCACAGCAGCGGGGTAAGAGGGAGAGAGAGAGAGAGAGAGACCGACAGGGAGAGCAGATCTGAAGCTGCCCTGCCTGCCGGCCTATGCGCGAAGGATCAGGGAATAGAATCTCTTCTGGAATCTTAAAAAGAACCACAGCCCTGCTAACACCTTCATTTCCAGCCCATGAAACTAATTTCAGACTTCTGACTTCCCAGAATTACAAGAGAATAAACAAGTGTTGTTTTAAGCCACTAAGTTTATGGTAATTTGTTCCAGCAGCTACAGAACACTGATGCACCTGGAAAACATCATCTCGTGTAATTCTTACCAAAATCTTCCAGGGAAGGTATTATGCCCATTTTACAGATGGGAAATTTAAACACAGAGGTTGAGTAACTTGCCCCAGATCAGATGGTTAGTAAGCGGCAGAGCTGGGATAGGAACCCAGAACCTTTAATTACAGAGCTCACATCTTTAGACAGGGTGCTACAGGAACGCATCCAGGGGTGGGGTCTGGGTGAGGCTTTGCCACCACACACACCCAACAATCCCACAGCTTTGTGTTGCACAACAGCCAATCTCCCTGGGGCAGAACAAAGACTAGTCTGCCCCTAACTCCCTGAAAGGCCCAGGATGGGGGAGCACATGGTGGGGGAGCTTGTTCTTAGCGAGGATTTCTTGGGTTCACAAAGCAGAAGAGCTGCTTGCTCAGTCTCTAGGCCACAACCCAGCCCTAGATAGTAGCTGAGAACTAGAACACGAATCCTCTGTAACCCTCCTGGTCCTCCCATCCATCCTTTATTTCCCTGATACCTGGGGTAGTCCTGTGAGTAGGCCCTCATTATGTGAACAAGCACAGTCTGTCAGCAGGCCTGAGCTTCTGAGCTTGATCTGCTGAGCCTCATTCCTTTTTCAGCCTGATACTGGGAGTATCAATCTGCCCCCAAGTTAGACTCCACCCTCCCCCTCCACGGAGTGGATGCCTTGTGATGACTGACATTCCAGCCACAGCTTGTGACCAGTATAGACAGCCATTCAGTACTCTCCACTGTTGGAGAGCATGTGAGTCAAATGCAGGGTTGAAATGTTTTGCGAATTTATCAAATCTGTGTACTCTTGTGTGTGTGTGGGGGGAGCATGCATATGTTAATATACAACCTGGAGAATTCACAGGCTCCTCCCCTCGCGTCCATCTTTAGAACCTAGGTTAAAACCCTGACTTTACCGGAGAAATCAAGCACTCAGTCTCTAAGCATCGCTGCTAGTGGCTTGCAGTGATACCAAAAAGAGGATAGCTCATAACTGAGCCTACTACCAACTTCAACCACTCACTGGGACCCTTCATGTTGGCTGCTTTTTCCTGCTTTTCCTGTGTTGCTGAGCCTTCCTCAATACCCTGCAGCCATTTGAGCCACACTTGAATTCCTTAAATTGCTCATCCAAAATAGTGGCCATGTCATGTCATTCTGACCTTTGAAATGAGTCATTGTCTTGTTCCAGCTTTGTTCCTCTCTTCCAGGGTTGATGCAACATCGCCCTCCCAGTCTCCTGCTGCGCGGGACACACTTGCACTCCTCCAGCCTTCCATCACTTAACTCTTCTCCAAATTGCAGCAGAGTAGGACAGAATAAGCAGCCAACTTCCTAGTCACATGCAACTAGATTTAATCCGTCAGAAACTCTCCACTTTAAGTCTTTGCTACCTTCACCTTCTGTTGAGGTTCTATCTTCCAAGGCAGGCATCCTCAAACTGCAGCCCGCGGGCCACATGAAGCGGAGTAAATTGTATTTGTTCCTGTTTTGTTTATTTCAAAATAAGATAGGTGCAGTGTGCATAGGAATTTGTTCAGTTTTTTTAAACTATAGTCCGGCCCTCCAACGGTCTGAGGGACAGTGAACTGGCCCCCTGTTTAAAAAGTTTGAGGACACCTTTTTAAAGGTCTGGTTATGCTGTTTCCTTTCTGGGTGAGACCTTTTCTGAGCCTCTCCGTCTTCCCTTTTCATCTGAACCCTGGGGTTACTGTGTGCCCCTGTTACACTTTGTGCTTCCATCACATTCACCTCATTTGTACTGTAGAGTTTAAGCAGATTTTTTTTGTTGTTGTTGAAACATGATTTATAGAAATACCTATTTTCAGAGTCCATGGGTTATTTTAATAAATTCATATAGTGTGTAATGATCAGATTAGGGTAATTGGGATGTCCATCACTTTAAACATTTATCTTTTGTGTTGGAAGCAAATTATTCTTTTAGCTATTTTGATTTATGTAATAGATTATTAACTAGTCACCCTGAAGAAAGGTTAATGGGTACAAAAATATAGTTAGATGTACTAATAGTTTTTACTTTTCCTGTCTCCCTCTCTGAACTATGAACTTTTTGAGAACAAAAGCCGTGTCTGTTTCTGAAGTCATGAGCTACTAGAGCAGAGCAGGCATTGGGTCAGTGGAGAGTGAAGACCGGAAGGGATGGACGCAGCTCCTCCCCACCCTCTCCAGCCCTCTTCTCACTCCCCAGCTCCCCCATCTTTTGTCAGTGCCAAAGAACCTCACCTGGTGCAAGGGAGTCCTGCTCCTTCTGGGTTCTCACTTCTGCCAAAACTCGGTTGGCTAGCAACATTATCATTTGGAATATTTACCAAAAGATTTGCCTCTTCTCCATTTTTTTAAACATAAATTGTATTGTCATTTATCTACGTCAGTGTGGATTTATGCACACCTATTTGATACTTTGGAGTATAATCCAATCACCCTACGTGGCTTCATTTATTTGATCACATAGTGCCCTTCTGGAGCCTCTATAACACCCACTACAGTTGGCATTCTGTTGCATTTCATTGATTTTTACTTGTTACCCCAATAAACAATGGGCCTCTTAAAAAGAGAGAAAATATCTAATTTACTGAGGATCACAAATAACTTGCAAAGCTCCTGCTCAATAATTGCCTGATACTTGTTCAAATACCTGTTGGGTTTTACTATTTCCTGTGACCCACTGGCACAGCCCCTATGATGGAGAATGGTCTCCTCTGAGTTGTCTTTTTGGAATACTCAGCAACAAAATTATTTTTTGATCCTTAATTTTAATCTTCATGACTCCTTCCAAGGGGGTCTTATCTTTAACTTTCAGAGTAGTAAGATATGAATCCAGTCGTTTCTTGCCTTCAAACATCACCATATGCCCTCAGATACCCTACAGGACTCAGTCACAGGCTGCTAACCCTCTTCATACAGATCATTTGAGGATGAAATGAAGATTTTGATGATTAAAGATGAGTATTTTTTTTTCATGAAATGCAATCAAAATCACTTTGAGATATCATCTAACTCCCGTAAGAGTGGCTCACATAACAAACTCCCAAAACTACAGATGTTGGCGTGGATGTGGAGAAAAGGGAACACTTCTGCACTGCTGGTGGGAGTGCAAGCTAATACATCCCTTTAGGAAAGAAGTAAGGAGAATGCTCAGGGATCTAAATGTAGACCTGCCGTTTGATCCTCTAATTCCTCTACTAGGTGTATATCCAAAAGACCAAAAATCACTTGGCAACAAAGATATTTGCCCCAGATTGTTCATTGAAGCTCAATAAGCCCAAGGGCCAACTGACCTATAAATGGATTAATAAATTGTGGTAATTGTACACCATGGAATATTATGCAGCCTTAAAAAAGATGGAGACTTTACCTCTTTTATGTTTACATGGATGGAGCTGGAACATATCCTACTTAGTAAAGTATCTCAAGAATAGAAGAAAAAATATCCAATGTACTGAGTACTATTATGAAACCAATTTATAATCAGTCACACTTTCATATGAAAAATAGATCACAACTATGACCCAGCAGGAAGGAGTGAGGAGGGAGGATGGGAGGGGTGCGGGGAGGTCAGATCAAGGGAGGGTGAATGGTGGGATATCACCTATGGTGCATAATGAAAGGGTCCACGTTGGATCTATTAGTATAGAGTATAAATGTCTTAACACAATAATTAAGTAAACAAGATGAGGTATATAGTAACCAGTATGATGTAAGTGTTCCTAATTCTATACGAAATCAGCACATTGTACCCCATAAATGCATTAATGTATACATGATCTATGTGTTTATGATTTAATGAATAAATAAATAAGAAATGAAGATTCTGATTCAGGAGGTCTGAGCTCCCACATTTCAAACAGCTTTTAGGGGGTGTAAAGATCAAATTTTAGATTGGAGTAACAAAACTCTGATCTAATATTTTTCACCCAGTAAGGCTTCCTGTCTCTTCAGCGTCTTAACCTTCCTCTGGAGAAGGCTGAGTTCGCCAGAGATGTCTTTGTGTCTGGTGGGAGCCAAAGCTCACCACCCTCCACTCAGTGTAGGGAAGATACAGTTGGTGGAAAGAGTACTGAGTTTCCAGCCAGGATACCTGGGCTTGCATCCAACCCTGCCTCATACCAATCATGTGACATTGGATAACTTCAGATAAATTCACCTTTCAGAGTCTTGGTTTTCAAAAAGGGAGACATTCAGCGACCGTGAGGATCAGAGAGGCTTTGGGAGAGCCTGGTGCAGTGGTTATGTATTGTACACACTGGAGTCATTATTTAATTTTTTAAAATGCAGCTTAAAGGTTCACGTGCTCTGTTGGCATTTCCATCACGGAGCTGCAAACCCAAACCCCTAAGTCTGTAATGATAATTGTTACCCAATAACCCCTACAAGCTGCGAGGCACTGGTTTAGACCTTTTATACCTATTTTCAGACATTTCCACACACAACAACCAAAAATTCTTCTTTTAACCCAAGTCGATCTGGGTCTAACTTACCTTTTGCCTTTCTGTTCCACGTGTACGTATCTAGGAAAACTCTCCATCAGAGACTATCCTTTCCAGATAAAGTTAGACTTCACAAATATCAAAACATCTGATAAGGTGACCCCCTCCCCCACATCCACAAAATTGGTAGTCAGATTACAACGGGAAGATAAGAATTCAGCATCCTGCTAAAAATGTGTTAATGTGACCTTCCTCAGTTTCCCAGTTAGCACAAGGAAAGGTTTGGACTCAGCCATTTGCAAATCTTGCCCTAAATAAAGCCTCTATGGAAATGTCAGAAGCCATGAACCTGGGTGGGTGAAGGGAAGGCATTCTTTTTTTTTTTTTTTGCAGTTTTTGGCCAGGGCTAGGTTTGAACCCAGCATATGGGGCCAGTGCCCTACTCCTTTGAGCCACAGGCGCCGCCCGGGAAAGCATTCTTTAACACACATGTAGGAGCATATGCTAGCAGTCTAACTCACATTTTAAACATATTCGATTCATTTGAAGAAATGATTCTGCTCAAGTTGCTCCAAAGATATTTAAAAGCCATTTAAGCTGGAGAATGGCTAAGGAAACTTATGGGAAAAACCCGCTTGTCTGCAGATATGGGACTTGGTGAATGTCAAAACCCGTGATGAAGACTGAAGACATATACTGTACTTATTTTCCTCTCTCTAGTCCAGGCTGACCCAGGGAATCATTTTTAGCAGGCTGGCTCCTGGCAACTAGAGAGGTAGAATATTCTGGATAACTTATTTCTATGAACAGGTAGAGTCCTGATAAATGCCATGCTAGACTCACACATGCCAAACACTCAGAAACAGCTCTTGTAAGCATGTCAACCAGCATTTTTAGGATTTGCATGCCCAAGGGTATCCTGTTTGAAGAAATTTCAAATATTCTCATCTACACTTTTTAAAAATAGTTATAGCAAGAACTGTTCATTATAAACTTGTAAAGAATTTTGTCTTCTCGATTTTTGGCTGTGCAAAATCTCAATGTCAACAACACAACTTCTTTGGCTCAGTAACTTCAATTGCAAGTTTAATATAGTTTACTTTCCAAATTTGGATTTTTTTTTTTTATTTAATGGTTTAGAAAATTGAGTTCAACATCACCCCGAAATTATCCAGTTTTATCAGCCAAGTGTTTACAGGTCTAGTCCTTAAGAAGACCATGTTCATGGAGGAGGAAGGGCTGTTTGCCTCGTCAATATGTAAATAATGCCAGGATAGAGCTGTACGTTCATGGGACAGTAAAGAATGATTCTGCTATTGCTGAGCAAGTTGACACAGACACACAAAAAATACCAAACAAACAAACAAACGAACAAAAAACACAAGCCCACAACCACATTCTTTAAATTGGAAAAGAGTTTACAATGATTAATCCTTTGCTCCTGAAGTTGTTCATTTAATGAAAGGGGCTCTCCCCTGCTGTAGACCCAGCTCTGTCCTAATGCTGGGATTTAGAGATGAACAGCAGATATGTCCTATACCTACAGATCACAACTGAATGAGGAAACAAGCCAAAGCATTTCCATCTTGAATAAAAAGCAACTTAAATTCCAAAAAACAATGTAAGATTTCCCCAGTTCATGTTACTATTTTGCGATTATTTTTTGTTAGTTTTCATTTTCCTTTTTACAATTAACTAAATTTTAGGCCTGGTTTGGGCTGTACCATTTTTTCCAGTAATGTCTTCTTTCTGTTCCTGTTTCCTGATTCTTCTCCAATCTGTGATGGTTTCTCAGTATTTTCTCAGTTTCTATGACCTTGACAGTCTCGAAAATTTCTGGGCTCCCAACCATCCTGCAGGTGTCCCAAGCTGGGTATGTCTGATGTTTTTATGATCCCCTGGAGTTGTAAGTTTGGGAAAAAAATACCACGGAGGTAAAGTGCTCTTCACATCATGACATATCACGGCGTCCACGTCAACCACACAGGATCACTCACAGCATCAACCTTTAGCACTTGGCTACAACACCTACCATGTACCTTTCCTCTATTTCCATACTCCACTTTTGGGAAGTGAGTTACTAAGTCTACTCTACCCTTAAGCAGAAATAGCTTAAATCATACCTCCGAAAGGGTTCTTCCCTTCCCATACTAATAACTAGTACAATTATTATTTGGAGTATTTATCTATATATTTGTTTCACTTCCTTTTTTTTTTTTTTTAACATAAATCAGATTGTCAGTATGGAGTCATGGACACCTGTTTTATATTTTTTATTATTATCCATTCATCCAACATGGCATTACTTATTTGTTCAAATCATTCCAGCTTTGGCCACTAGAAGCAAATTTGTTTTAATTACACCTGAAGTATCAGTTATAAGGACTTTCAGGCCAATCTCTTCTAACCCAACATTCCTTAGCAGTAGCTCCAAATCATCCACAATGATCTCTAATACCTACCCTAACAATCCTTTCCTGCCTAACTGAACACACTGGAATTAATATTGTTTTATCTTAACAGTTCTACATCATGAATTTATCACCTCTCCTCTAACACTGATGGAAAATGCAATCCATTTGAGCAAACCAGGCTGTCTGCCCTCTGCTCAACCTGCCAGGCTTAGCAAGGTGATTTGCTGCACTCTAATAATCTCTTATGCAAAACAAAATAAATACATGATTCTCTTTGATGCAGTGAAGCAAAATTTTACCTGTAAGTCAAATAGTGACCAAAAGGGTCATAAAACTAATAAAAAACTCAAGGAGAGTATTTGCATGCTGGTACTTTTTCATAGCAAACGTGTTTTCTGCTAAACCTGATATAGTTGGTATTTTGCTTGTGGCCTACTTCCCTCCCTCCTCTGCAGACACCTGCATTGTTAACAGGTACCAACATTACCATTCTCCTAATCTTACATCATAATATGTAAGCAATCACTTCTAATTTGTCAGGAAAAGATCACCAAATCCTGCTATGATTTCCCACTTAGCCACACCAAAAACGATCACTCCCAGTAGTAGAAACCTTGGTTTTTCTCTATAGTAGACAAAGACAGTTGTCCTCCAGCACAGGGTGTCTTAAAGCACAAAGACTAACTTAAAAGGCACTTACATAGTTTATTTTAATGTAATTTAAAATACAGTGTAAACATACATTAAAGATACTGTGGCAATTTAGATTAGGGATAACAGGAGGCTATTTACATGATGGAATAGATACATGTGTATATATACATACAAAGTGCAGATAAATACAGAAATAGTACAAAATAAACAAAAAGTTCAACATGATAATTTACTAACCATGAATCATTTACTAAATAGGAATCATGTTTATTAATTTCTCATGTTAATGGCTGCAAAGCTCCTAGAACTGAAATATAATATCTAAATATCCAACTTTTACATAAACTACAGTACCTCAAATTTTAACAGCATATAAATAGGGTTCTGAATTAAAGATCAGGCATCTTCCCTGCCAAACTCCCTATTTGTAAAGACTTCCATCCGGAGTTCATGGACGCTTGAAATCCCAGCCTTCAATATATAGTGATACATTGGATTTTAAGCATAAATCCCATGTAGTCTTAAAACAATTCTAATGGATGTCATTTTCTGCAAAAAAAGGAGGCGGTTGAAGATTAAAACCCCAAACATGCTTCCATACATAGAATGGGCACTTTCAATTTAACAGACTGAGTGGATTCAAGGGAAATATGAGGTGTTCTCAAACTTGGAGTGTGAAGTCCACGGGAAGCACTCTCCAGAGACAGCTGATGGCACGAGAAAACGTGATGGTCTTGGCACCTTGAGCCCCCAACTCCAATAAGTAAATTCCAAGGAGGGAAGAGATGACCCACTGGGCTCCCCCAAACCAGGCAACAGCTTCTAAGCATTGGTCTAACACACACACATCAGGTTTTTGCCAATGGCTTATTGTGATTGCTAGCAACATTCTTATTTAAGATTATTTGAAACATTGAGTGAAGCTGCCCTAAAAAAAATGAAAAATTGATCTGACCCTCTAACAGCCCATGTCATTCATAAGCCTAAGCTCGCCCCAGCCTATTACCAAGTGGACCCTGAATATTTTGAAGCCAGGAGCTAGCAGTGACAATGAACGGATATAAAGAACATGTTCGGGGAAATTCAGACCGGCTGCTGAATTCCTGATAGTACGTCCGTGAATCAATAGGAGACAGGCAAGACAGAGTATTCAGAAAGGCTAGCCTTATTTTTTCAAAGTGTTTTGATTTTGGAAGGAAATCCAAGGGTGGGAGGCAAAACTAAATAGTAATGTCTACCCCGAGGGAGAAATCTTTAATCAAGAGAAAAATAACTTTAGGACAACAGTCAAAAACCAAAACAAAACAAAAAACACTCTGTGTTTTTTTTCTTTACCAGGAGATGTGATTTCAGGGTCCTAGCTAGTGATTTGAAGTCATGGTAACAGCTGTGAATTACAAATGTGTCATAAACCCAATGGGGAAAAAATCTGTTCCTAAATTGCCTCTGACTTTAGTCAATAAAGTATAAATCAGCCGGGGTTCAAAATGCTAATGAAAGCATCCGGAGTGCATAATTGGGGGTATTTTTACGAATTGCAGTGGTCCGAGGCCCAGCTCTGAGGCATCTTCTAGACGGAACCCACGTGGAGGAAGCCCCTGTTAGGGGTAGACACAGACCTGAAGAACAGGGTTGGGAATGCGAAGGGGACAAGGGTGTCATTTCCACAGGATTATAAGCAGAAGTTTGTTTTCCTCACCACCTAGCGGATTTTTAGAAGGCATGCCATGAGAAAGCTAATATTCACAGAATAAGAATAAACGTCATAAGCATTTTTATTCTTTATTTGTCCTCTTCAGAGACTTAGTTTGGGGTTATAAGGAACCTTTTTGTTTGTCTTCCACCATCCCTGAAAAACCACCCAACGGGAGCCCCCCACTGGGATGCTTCTGCATGTGACAAAAACAGGGAACCATCACAATGGGAAAGGCACTCGCCAGCGGGGAGAAGTGCTTCTTCCTCACACTCCATGGACATTTCAGGGGGACAAAGATGGTTCTACTTCTTAGACCTTTACACATAACACAACATAACAATCCTTCAGTTGTCTGCCTGGTCTCCATGAACTTGGTGGAGTTATGGCACAACACAAGAGTCCTCTATGAGATACACAAATGCTCTGTCCTCAGGGGTATTTTCACAGGACACACAGATGATTAACTGAGACCCGCTCAATCTCGTCTGCACACTGATTACACCCTAAGCCATCACTAGGGTGCATATGCTGTGTTTCAAGGGTGTGCATGTGGGATTCTAACGTAGCTTCACGTTGTCTCTGAAGAGCTGAGCTGTTACTGAGATGCGACTAACCCTGTGCGTGTGACCCTCCTCCGATGAAGGCATTCCCTTCTTGCGTAATTATCATTCCATTTGGTTTGCGGTTCATGTCCTATTTTCTCAGTGATCATAAATACCTCTCTATAGGAAATCTACTTCAAGGGAAAAGCAGCGTTAGCCTGTCTCCAGCATATGGCCATGACTTGCTTACACACATATCGACAGGAGGAGAAATGAACCATTCTCACAAACCCCCAAGATCAAAACTTCAAACAGAAGCAAAACTTGAGCCAGTACTTCCACAGCTTGTTTCGAGAAAGGGGCCACAGCATAAGCACGCCTGCCAGCAGAAAAGAGAGCGGGCTCCATCCCCACGCCCCACGCAGCAAACGCTTTAATTCTAAATGGAGCGTCCGTGGGACTGGCTCACAATCTACTCGAAGAAGGAACACTCTGGTCTGTGTTCAAATAAAATGAAGGTTGAGATTTCTTTATGCAGCAGCAGGAGAACTAAGATTCTGAATCTCTCTTTGGAGTCAAGTTGGCCTTTGAAAGAAAACCAATTTGCTTTAAGAGGTTCTAATCTAGCAGGACGCCAGACGATGGCAAGAATGCTTAAGCAGAGGGTGTCGTACAGACAAAGGGACTGGGACAGGGAAGGATTACCTTCTGTTCCGGCAGAGGGTAATTAGGAGGTCAGGGATGATGCTATCACTACTAAGGGACCAAGGACCTAGACCCAGAAGCTCCAGCAACATCTGGTTATAGTGTACAGAATCAACAGCAAGAGGTAAAAGAAACACTTTTTAATAAGATGTTTATATTACATTACTCATTTTTATAACATCATAATTTCCCATTATTTTATCCTGATTCACTGACATTTATTCCTGTTTGTGACATTTATTCCTGTTTCTTTCTACAGTTATCCTCCTTACCTGTTAATTCTAATCCACTAATTTTGTTTGTCAAAGCATATGTGCTATGAGGCATAGTTGTGTGTGTATTTAACCTATTAACTCTGGAAAACATTAATATAAAGTAGAAGATACTAAGATTACAGATTATAAAATCACGTAAAAAGAGTTCTATGTAGTCGATACCTGAGTGTCTGTAGGCAAATGGCAGGATCTTGAGGAGAAAGGCTCTTTGCCACATATACATATTTAAAGAAATAATATATTAGAATTATTGAAATAGAAATAACAGAAATGATAGAAATAATGGCTGATGCGGGACCAGATGCTGTTGACAGATATAAATGAGTAGTATATACCTATTCCTATGCTCTATAAATTCAGTGAAATTCCTAGGAAAAGGGGAAAGCTGGCACAAAAGGAAAATCACGTACAGATTTTATTCCTGCTAAAGATGATGGAACAATTCCAAACTCTGTGGTTCAAAATAATTTAAGAATCCTGTACCTTTCTGCTTATTTTGTTTCAACTAAGCACGGACTTCAGAAGGCACAGCTTCGCTAAGAGTGTCTGCAAACAACATCTTTTTCATTTGTAGAAGAACATCTCAAAAGCCCAAATGGGGTATCGATAAAGTACTTTGACATTTTTTCAATGTGACAAGTGAAATTTTAAGTGGTAGGCTTTTACACTTTTGTAGTTTTCAACAATTGCTGTAATTGTTTTTCTGAGATGCCACGGTAATGCTTCTGGTAGAAGAGATGTGCAAATAATTTAAGTTTTTATATAGTAATGCAACAAAATTGTATGAAAATCCCAACATCATGGAGATAGCTTTACACATTCTCTAAACTAGGGGTCCACAGACTCAGTGACCCACTAGGCAAACCTAGCCTGCCACCGAAATATTTACTATCAGGCATTTATAGAAATGATCTGCTGACCCCTGCATGAAACCATGGAAGGGTCTGGAACATCGGACGAGCGTTTACAGTGGAATCAGTGTGCGACTTGATTTGGCTTCCTTTACAGACATCATATACATGATTGCTTTTGAATATTATCCACATGGGAATCAAAGTTATCTTAAAACAAAGACTTATATCCTTGAAATGTTTAGGACCAGCAAAACAATCATATATCAAAGCAGTAGATTTTTAAGAAAATATAGTAATTAATGAACGATTTAAATTACATTTTTAAGTAGTGATTTCAAGGTTCCTCAGAAAATGCAAGGACAGATCTCAAAATCCATTTAGCAGACTTTCGTTTTTCCAAATTTCTGGGACATCATATTTAACACAGAATTTGAGATCCTACGATTGCTATGAAAGAGACATTGGGGGGTGTTACTTATTTAAAAATAAGAAATCAGCCCCAAAAAGAATGGCAAACAATTTAAAACATTCTTTTCCATTGATAGGGAGCTACATAGACTGCCGGTGAAGGAAATTGATAGAAATTGACTGCTTTTGTTTAGTGGGCTGATCCCCGTATCTGTGTCAGATAAATCATAGCATTTATTATTCGTTACCATGGATACCATGAAGATACTGCCATCCACTAAATAGTATTAGAGGAAGACAACGTAATTTTCTGGAACTAGTCCTGTTTTGCCTTCGTAAGTTGCCTTTAACCATCCTGGTTCCACTGATGGATACACTGGCAAAATAAACAAATAGAGAAATAGATAAATCAATTAATCAATCACAATCAACATTAGCACCAAATAATTATATAAACAAATGGCTAAAAATCTGTATCAGATTGTATGTGTATAGGTTTTCCTTAGCATCTGAGGGGGACTGGTCCCAGGACCCCTGTGTATACTAAAACTTTGCAAATGCTCAAAGTCTTTGACATAAAATGTTCTAGTAATTGCATATAATCCAGGTACATCCTCTTGTATAGTTTAAATCATCTCTAGATTACTTATAATACCTAATATAATGTAAGTGCTATGTAAATAGTTGTTCATTGCTTTTCAATTGATATTACTTTATTATCATATTGCTATTATTTATTTATCTATTTATTTTCTAATCTTTATGGGCCAGTGTTGGTTGAATCCGTGATATGGAACTCCTGGATACAGAGGACCAATTGTACATAGAAATTATCAAAACAAAACAGTATTACAGCTCTTTAAACTTGGAATGTCTTCTGCATTCATGTAATAAATAAAACATTCTCTCTCATACACACACACTCCCACATACAAACAGACACATATACACAAACACAGGGAAGGAAACTGGGGTCCAGAGAGACTTTTAAAATCTTTACATATGTATTGTTTTAGAGATAGGGTCTCACTCCATTACTCAGCCTGGCGCACGGTGGCTGTTCATACTCATGACCCCCGCACACAGCTGCTCACTCCTGGTCTCAAGCCGTTCCCCCAACTCAGCCTCCTGAGTATCAGAGGGACTTGATGAGGTCACAAGGGGCAGAGCCAGGAGTAGAACAGGAAGCTCCTGCCTCCTACTTTAGATTCTCACCACCATACTCTTCCCACCCTACCCCCCCATGATGATGACCTTGAGCCAAGGGAATGGCTGTACTCACCGTTAGAAAATATCGCCCCTTGAGGGAAGGAGAGCTCATGGCTGTGCTCCGCTTTACAGGAATACATGGCTTTGGCTTGGCTGAAAGATCAAGATGATTTGTAAAAACCACAACACTCACTTGAGTGTATCTATACTTAAAATTATTCCTAAAGAATGCCATTCAATTTGAGTTGTAATTGGTATATAATACATATGGAAGAAAAGTGCACTTCAGTACATTTTCTACAAACTGAACACAATCATGTAACTAGATCAAGAACATTACTAGCACACTAAAAGCCCTTCTTGTTTTTCCAGACAATGCCCCACAAAGGTAACCACCTGGCTTATAACAAACAGCACAGTTTGGTATGAAAGACTGTAATTATTGAATTGTTAGTAAGCTGCTAAGTAGGCTGTTTTTAAGGCTATGTTGGAACCAAAGTTCCCAGGTACTTTAAAGCTTTTGGGTATTTTGCCACTTTCATTTTCAGATTACCCGACAAAAGATTCAAAAACTTAAAACGGTTACAGGAAATGGTAAACAAGATGAGTGGACGTTATGGAAGGCACACAATGGGATAAGTTGATGATAAATGTTAGGCAAACGACAGCCTCACTACCGGACGCTGACGCTCACCCACAGGGGCTTGGCAAACCAGAGTGTGCCCATCTCCTAAAAAGGGAAGCCAGCACTGGGTTCCAATTTCTGTTACCGCATGTGGATCCATGTTCCATGCAGCCAGACACTCTGGTTTTTTAATAGTTATCATAATTTCAGAGTCTTATATGAGATCTGATTTAACACAGTTGAGCCGTCACCCGAGGCTGCTGATCAAGTTCCTAGGCGAGTCTCTTTCCTTCTGCCACCTTCGAGGACCTCAGTAAAGCCCAGCTCATGCCGACACCAACCACTTACCCTCTCTTCTTCCACAACTAGAGTCCAAGCACGTGTCATCTCTGGCCTGGTTGGCCAGCTTTCTAAAACCTGCAAGCTTTCTCTTTTAGGCCTTACAGTCATAGCCAAAACAGAGAGAAGTTTTAAAATGTCTACATTTAAAATGTCAGTTCCCTGGTAACAAGCTTTCAGCTGGCTTCCAACTCCGGCCTACCCACCGCAGTCTCTGCCCTTCTGGGCACCAGCCCTGCTCATCTTCTCTGCTCCAGTTACACTGGCTCCCTCCCCGTCACACATGCCACACTCATTTTCACCTCAGGACCAGCTGTGCTCACTCCAATGTGAAGACAATTTCTCTTTCTCTTCACCTTCAATTTCATAAGCTCTGCTGACGGGTCAGGCCTTCCAGACCACGCACTCTAAAATAGCAGCCCAGATACCTGTTGTAGCCCCTGCGTCAAGTCACCACAACCCTGTTCATTTCTGGTGTTCTCTTGTCATTACTGATGGATTTTTTTAAATATCTTCTCCCCTAACTAGAATGTAATCTCCACTAACAATGCCTGGTGCTAAGAAGTGACTGAGTATTTGCTAAATGAATTAGTGAAAAAAACGGAAAATATTCTGGGCTTGTCTTCCACAAGACAAGTCTTTTTTGGGATTCAAGGCACCCTGCCTGTCCTCTCTGTGGTTCTAGAACTCTACCTGCACAAAAGCGTCAGCTACACAGGTCTCTGAAAGCAGCAGTCTTCCATGAAGATTTCTTTTTCCTTTTGGAGCTGCCAGACACTGGGTCTTATCTCTGCACTTTCAGAATAAGACTTGGTCATTTAAAGTGGGGTCCCCAAGACTATCTGAAGACTGGAAACAGAGACAAATTCAGGGTCCCCGGAGACTGTTTCACTTGAGGTAGAGTCTCAGCCTGTGCGTTCAGAAGACTTGCTAGGGGAGGCCTAGAACGATCATGATACAACTTCCAGAGAAACATGGTCTAAGGAAGAATTGAGGAAGGAGAGGTACCCAGAGAAGCACAGGGCTTTATACCCTAAAAGAACTGTGCGTGAGCACATGAGGCCACGTTCACATGGGTGAGTTGGATCACATAGGTGGGAAGTAAGGACGCCGCCAAGTTCAGAAGACTTCTAGGAGTCAGACTACAGTAGTCTTTAGTAGACTATTAGCTTTTCCCTATATATCTTTTAGCAAAGCTGAACCTGAAAATACATAAAGATTTTTCAATAAATCAAATTTTCTAACAGCAACAATTTCTTCCAATAAACATTGTTGCATTTCTTTCGGTCACTCAGATAAATTATTAAGAGATCTACAAGGAAATAATTTCCAAAGCTATACAAATGATTATGACATAGGACCCTTTGCAAGGATGTGATTTTTGAAACTATGCTTTCAAATGCATCCGACATCTTTTTATTAATGTGTTAGACACGAATGTTCTCATTTTTATTTATAGAACTGTATGGGACTGGTTGGAGGAAGGAAGAAGTATACAGAATAATCCTATCACTAAATAAATAAATAGATATGGTTAAATGTGTCAAAAATACATAGCACCAAACGCCACCTGTCATGACTTTTCAATTATCTGTGCATATGACTAGACAGAATTTGCTTCTGCTGAGATCTGTTAACTACCACAGGTGTTAGCTCTGCTCTGCAAAGGGCTATGATGATTTAATACAGACTCCTGTGACAGTGAAGCCTCTTCCAGGTGCTAATGCTTCCTCTCTCCCTGCCTTGGTGTATTGTAGAAGATGTGAAAATAACACTGTCACTCTTCGTAAGATTCTAATCTCCCTTTGAAAAGGATCTTCAAAACCCTGCTTCTTACAGCGTGGGAGGGTGAGGTAATGACACACACTGTCCTGAGAGCCACTTCTACCCTTACTATGAGGATAATGGTCTGCTCACAAGCCGCACTCCTGACTCTAAATGCCGTCTAACGCTGCTGAGTAAATGTACAAAGGTTTCATAGGGTCAGTGTACAACATGTGTCAACGCTTCTCTCAAGAGAAATAAAAAATTCGCCAAAATTGGTATGATGTTTTCTGTAGGGTTGCTTTACAATCACACACACACACACGCACTCACACATTTTGTACACTGTACAGTTTTCCTTCTGAAAGGGAATGGGAATATAGACAGAAAACAGAAAGATACCCCAGCAAGTGCAATATATAAAAACTAAAGATAACCCACAAAATCACAACAATCCAAGTGCTCACCAGCAAAGGACTTAATAAATCAGAGCGCACCATGCCAATGAATCAGGCAGCAACTACAAAAAATACTATTGAAGAACAGGGGCCATGAAATAATAATTGTGTTTAAGGCAAAAAGTTTATAAATATGTCCTTGGCAAGAGTCTTAAAACCCATGAATAAACCTTGCATTTGGGTTCTGATCACTGGTTGGAGATTTCTTAAAGTTAGTTCCATGTCTTTCCACAGGTTGGAGATTTCTTAAAGTTAGTTCCATGTTCTTTCCATAGGTTTTTCCACCCAACACTGGCTGTTTCCAGCTTGGATATGTACATGCTGTCCAGTGCTGAAGAACTTCTACCTGAGCGTGTAGAGTCAAAGGCAAGCATATTGAAGCTCCATGAAAAGATAAAGTGAATAACAAAGTATTTTTAGGTTAAAAATGTTTATTTTAGCCATTCATTCAATGATTTTGTTGAACATCTATTTTGTGTTGGGCACTAGGGTAGGAAAAATAGCCCCAGGTATCTTTTCTGAGTGTTTATCAGAGAAGAGTCATTTTCAAAGTGCAGTCAGGGAAAGCTGAGGTGGGGTGAAGACAGGACCCTGAGACCTCATTGCTCTGACAGCTAACAAAACGCAGATGGGAATCTGCTGGGTATTACAGAGATCTACAAAACTGCAAAACAATTCAAACTCTCTGTTTTGGAAAATAATATTTTTCTTAAAAAATTAGATTATTTGTGCTACTGTGTAACGGGCTTATTCTTATTTTAAATGTTAATGTAAAAATTTCTCAGTTTAAATTTTCATACAGCAAATAGCAATAAATAACAACCCATATAAACAAAAGCTCTTTGGGGAGCTTTAGTAATTTTTTAAGTTTATAAAAGTATTCTGAGATCAAAAAGAACCACTCTTACATATGATATTAGAAGGCTGTGCATCAAAATTTAATAGTAGTTATCTTTAGGGGATGAAATTAGATGTGATTTTTATTTCTTTTATTAGTATTCACTAAACAAAGAAGAATTAGATTATTTCTAAAAATCATGGCTTTTCCTTTTTTATGTGTGTTACAATACTTTCTGCATCTTGCGTGTCTCTTACTGAAACTCACTGAATAAGAAAACTTTGTTGAACTTTTGTCCTCTGTTGCTATAAATAAAACATTAATCTTTAAAATTTTGAAATAGCAACTTTTGATTCTCTATAGGGAGCCAGGTACTCAATTCTCAACTTACTCTCTTAATTCTCAACTGGCCCTTCAGAAGATCTTTCTATAGCTTGCCTAATTATACGACCTTAGGGCGGACCTCCCCCTCACAGAGCATAATGGACTGAGGCCAAGGTGAAGGCTTCCAGGTACTATTTCCTCTCACCTGTTTAACACAAGAGCCTTGTGACATTTGTCTCTTAAAGGTATCTCACAGGTCAAAGAAAACAACTTGAACTGACCCATGTATGCTTAAGGCTATGCTAAGTACTCTGACATTTTTCTTTTTTCCAAGAGTCCTCGAACCTCCTTGCATGTTATGATTCCTGTGGGAAAGTTGGCAATAATGCAGGTTCTCTAGGCTGTAGTCTCAAACGTTCTAGTTTATAAGATCTGTGGCGAAACCCTGGAGCATTCATTTTGACCTATCTTGCAGTGAGGCCCCTCCTGTCCACTGAATGCACTTTAAGCTATCCAGTGGTGTCTTGGAGGCTAACCCAGTGTCCTCTCTTGCCCTCCTCGACTTTTCGCAGCTCCCATTGCTGTTGGCCCTGCCTTCTTCTGACCACTCCTTCATGTTCTTCTTTACCTGATTCTTAAATAAAACCACTTCCCAAAGACAATGTCCGGCTCTGTTTTCTTTCTCACTCACACGCCCCATTGCTGGGCACCCTCACCTTCATCTATGCAGTGTAACTGCTGGGTGTAAGTTTCTCAAAAGGAAATCAAATTCCTGGGTCCAGCTGAACCTTTATAACTTCCTCTTACTGTTCCTCTCAAAATTTATGGCCCAAACCATTCTTTCCACCAACATATGCACATGCTGAAATTATGAGATAAACTACCATTATTTTGACACCTAGTTGGAGAGACTTGGAATCTTCTTCACCCATCTCTTACTCCCAAGTTCAAAGCGGTTGTACAATCTTGATCCTGTCCTTAGACAGGTTCATGCTTTTGTAACTTTCCTAATTAAGGCCTTCTAAATCTCACCAGTTCCACTCTAAGTGCTTGACGATATTCTCTCCTTTTCACAACTCCTGGAAAAGCCACTTGAACTATCTGTTCAGGACCATCATCCATTAGACCAGCAACGTGCTCAATGAATTCAGAGACTGCAGTGACTCCAAGGTGTTACTCTTCTGTTGCTCAAGGCCATCTGCTAACATCTCCCAAATGCTCTCCTCCCAAGTATAAGGAGTCTTCCTACTGTCTCTATTGTTTCTCATTTCTTTCAAGGTCCAATTTAAGGGGAACCTTGAGTTCTTAAGAAAGCAAATGAGACCGGCCCCGTAGGAAGTCAGGGAAAGGGCCCCAATTCCTATCAGTTGTTGAGTTATATTTGACGGTACCCAAGAGATTATTAAGAATTAGTGTTCAAATACCAGTGATATATAAATTAGAGGCTTGAATGTCATAGGCAAGCAGTTTCAATAATAACTGTAACAATAGTAATAGCTATTAATGTGGAAACCACCTGCCAGATCACCTATCCTATTCAAAAGCATCAGGCACGGCATACTTTACAACAACGTGGCCAGCTCAGAATTATGACCTTCATTTTATAGATAAAGCAAATGCTTTTCCAAAGCGAGTAACTCCAAGGTTACATGACTAGACAGCAGCAGAATTTGGAACGAGGATCTGTCTGACCCTGAGGTTCATTCATGTTCTGTTGTGCCTGTCTCAGTGAAAAGCTATGACACAGATAGTAAGTGCCACAGAGAAAGGCTGCAACCCTGAAGGTACTGCTGGGTGAGTGCCTAGTTTATGCTCAAGTTAGAAGTTAAGGTACTTAGACTGTAAAGCACAATTACAGGTGCATGGGGTGATTTTCGAACATCTGAGTAAATCTTTATTATACGAGCGCTTTCTGATTTATTTCATTAACAGCTTGTTTGCTTAAGGCCCTGTGGAACGACCTCTTTGATTACAGTACTTGAGATTGGATGTAACAGGCGGATTCTTTTCAGAGCTTCCTGATAAGAGGGCTCCATCTAGTGGATTCCTTCAACTTTATCACACAGAGGACAGAAGCAGCAGGGGGAGTCTCCTCTACTGGGGGGGGGGTAAAAAGATTAACAGTCACAGAGAACATGTTTGCTCTGACAGACACGGGGCTTAGGGGTCACCAGGCCTTGATAAAAGGAGTAGGAAGACGCTGCAGGCGGGGCAGGGGCAGTGTGCTGGGATCTGCTGTCTAACTACAAGGCCCTCGCCAACATCTAGGAAGGCACCAAAGTGGCCTTGCTTTGTGCAGGTACAAAGCTAACGTCTGAGCACCCTCTGAACAAAACCAAACAGTTCGAAGGTCACTGATATTCCTAATAACTGCCACATGCCAAATACTCTGTAGGTACTTAATAAATGCAATACAGTCCACATATTTCGATAAGGTTGATAAAAATTTTTTGACTAGATAACTTTTAGAAGAACAATGCAGCAACACCTCGATTGTCTGTGATACCCTTATCTCATTGCCTTGATTAGCCAGACATGGGAAGCACAAAAATGCCTCAGTACAAAGGAAAAAAAAAATCAAGGTTGTTTCTCAAGTTCCCCTGTGTTTCCCTCACGCTCTTTCAACGACAAGCATTGACTGTCTCCTACCTGCACTGGCTGCGGATGGTTAAAATATATATTTATATGAAAGCTCCTGCCTTTAAGAAATTCCACTGTTCAAATTAAAAACCAAAGTCCACTGTGGGTTAATAAAATAAATGTGGAAAGAAAGTAGAGGAAGGCAGGAAATTAAGAAGCACATTAACAGCAGCAAGCTGTCGTAACTCAGTCTTTTCAACAAAGACATAAGAGTACAAAGTCTGAAAACCCTGAATGAAGAAGTTCCGTAACTCAAAGCGAAGAGGTGTCTGGGGCGATGAGCTGTACCACAACCTCAGCCACCCTTAAGAACCATCTTTTTTGATGAATGTCCGTGAAGACTTTTCCAGCAACAGTTATATAACTCTTAAAAGCCAAGGATATGCTTTTGCAATGATTGCCATCAATGGTGTACAAAAGATTATGGCAACTTCCATCTTTTAGGAAATGTATTTGTTAAGAGCCCTTCTTCTGTGAAGATTTTATCACATGAGGCACAGCTGTAACAATGAGGGCTGAAGGCTGTGCGCAGACAGGACTGCCGGGAGGGGCCAGTGGAAGTGGATTTGATCGTCTGCGTAAGTGAAGCCACAATGTCACCGCTATTTAATTTTTTAATGGGTCGAAGGGTTTTGAGAACTTACCGCCCAGAAGAAACTGGTTTGGGTGAACCAACATTTTCAAACAGTTGGGCTTTTGCCGCCACTCTGAAAAATGATTTTAAAAATGCACATTACATGTGAAACTTAGTAAATGTAGAATATAATTGTTTTAA
>CAUYPK010007713.1:0-67427 GCA_963574355.1 Loris lydekkerianus | reverse complement strand
TTTTAAAATACCCGTTGGTGTGCGTCCATCCCCATCGGCAGGCAACCTTAGAACATTGTCATCACCCCTAACAGGGCCCCAGCAGTCGCAGGCAGTCCCCTCACTCTCCCCCTCCAGCCCCGGGGCAGTCCCCCGACTCTCCCACACCACCCCCTGGGCAGGCCCCTCACTCTCCCGCCCCAGCCCCTGGGCAGTCCCCCGACTCTCCCGCCCCAGCCCCTGGGCAGTCCCCCACTCTCCCACTCCAGCCCCTGGGCAGTCCCCCAACTCTCCTGCCCCAGTCCTTGGGCAGTCCCCCACTCTCCCACTCCAGCCCCTGGGCAGTCCCCCGACTCTCCCACTCCAGCCCCTGGGCAGTCCCCCTACTCTCCCACTCCAGCCCCTGGTCAGTCCCCCGACTCTCCCGTCCCAGCCCCTGGTCAGTCCCCCGACTCTCCCGCCCCAGCCCCTGGGCAGTCACCCCACTCTCCCGCCCCAGCCCCTGGCGACCACGATTCTGTTGGTGTCTCTGTGGATTTGTCTGTTGTGCACACTTGGTATAAACAGAATTGTAACGTTTGGTCATGACGGGCTCTGCCACCCAGCACAGTGTTTCCAGGGCCTGCTCCTGCTGTGTACATCAGAGCCTCGTTCCCTTTCTGGGTGAACGAAGGTCAGAGTATGGACAGACCCATTTAGTTTATCCATTCATCTGGTGATGGGCTTTGGGTCTTCCCTCATTTCAGCTGTTATTAAGAAGCCGCTGGGAACACGCATGCACAGGGTTCTGTGTGCTGTGCGTTTCATTTCTCCTGGGCACGTCCTGAGGAGTGGAACAGCTGTCATATGGTGATTCTGGGTTGACATCTGAAGCACTGCCAGACTGAGCCTTCCCACATCCCCACTAGGGAAGGTTTGTACATTACTTCTGCGGCAGGAGGACTTCTGTCCATCCCATAAGGTCATGCTTGCAAGCCACCTCCTCCAGGAAGCCTCCCTGGGTTCTCCTGCAGGGTCAATGGCCTCCACTTGCATTTCCTGAGCAGTGGGCATAGAACTGCTGAAAGCCCCGACCCATCGACTGTCTCCACTGCAGCACAAACTCCCCCGTGATGGCAACTGTGTAGTCATGTTGTCCTGCATCCTTCCCAGGACCCATGCAGTGCCTGGTCTACGATGGCCTTCTCTAAAGTGAGTTAACCAGTGAAAGAGTAAGTGGGGCTCTGACAGGCTTGGGGGCCGGGGAGGGAGTATGTGATGGCTACTGTTCGACTGTGACTTTCAGGAAGTGAGATGTATTAGTTGATGGAACAAATACCACAACCTAGAGGCCAGAACAAGGAATATTTATTCTCTTGAGGTTCTGGAGGGCAGAAGCCCCCCAATCAAGGTGTGGGCAGGGCTGTGTCCCTCTGTGGGCTCAGGGGAGGGTCCCTCCTGAGGACCCTGACTGACTCGGCTGGCGGCTGCCTCTCTCCCACCCCTGACCCCGTCTCCACATGGCCGCCTTCTCCTCTATCTTTTCTAGTCTTCCCCGCACATGTCTGTGTCCAATGGGCCCCATTTGGCCCAGACACCAGACATACCCAGTCAGAGCCCACTCAGTTGACCTCACATGGGCTTGGCTACTTCTGTAAAGATCTTGTCTCCAAATTAGGTCACATTCTGAGGACAGGGGCTTAGGACACCAACCTAACTTTTTGGGGTACACAATTTGCCACATAAGAGAGGAAGCATCTGTGGGCTTGGGGGCTGTTGCCACCTTCACTTCCCTCATGCGTGGGGTTCTCTGTCCTCCTGCAGCCCCCAACCTCGGCTGCTGACCACCAGCCCTTGCAGGGCTCAGCCAGTGAAATAGGACCCCTCACCCAATATCCCGGTTCTCCAGAAAACAGGTGGCCTGGAGCTGCTGGGCCCTGGACAGCTGCTGTTCACTCGTGTAAAGAGGTTCAGCTGCACCTCCCACGCCTCTCACTCCTCTTCGAACTCTATCTTGACCCTGGGTTGATTAGAAACCTTGCAGCACGGGAGGTCAGGGCTGGAGGAGGACACAGGAAGTCTGTGTCCAGCCCTGTGGGCTTCAAGGTGGCTCTGTGCCCTTACCGAATTCCTGGGGGTGTCGTGGCCTCCACTGGGTCTTAGTGTGGGGTCCCGGAAGCAGACCTGGGGACGAGAAGTCACATGCAAATCATTTATTTAGGAGCTGACCCTAGGAAATGCCTTAGGGACAGGGGAAGCAGGACATGTAGGGGGGCGGCCAACAGAGCTTTGGTTCTCAACTCCCTCCTCCAACTCTGGGGTGCAGTCCCACTGAGGGCCTCTGGGGGCAGCACAGAGCCCGTCTCAGATGGGCCCTGCCCAGGGGTGTCGGAGCCAGGGGGTTTGCAAACCCATCCTGCCCTCCCTCAGCACAGGACTGAGCCTGCTGGAGCCTGGGTTAGAGCATCTGTGGGAAGCTTTAAAATACAATATACAGGTGTGTTCAAAACAACAGCAATATCGATGGAGAGCCAGGGCAATGGATGGGAAGTCCCTCCCTCCCCCAGCCCTTCTCCTGTGGTCAGCAGAGCTCTGGGTCACGGATTCTCATCCTGTTTTCTCGCTTGTGTGTTCAGGAGCTCAGGCCTCAATGAAGGAGCATGTGGCTGTCAGCATACACCAACAGGACTGGAATTCTGCTGGACATCAGGTGCATGCAGAGAGACCCTTGAAGGCCTTTCTGGAAGCTTCTTGCCTGCCCAGCTCCCAGCCGACTTCCTGGTCACCAGGAATCAGGGACTGCCACTGTGCTGGTACCAGTGCCTGGAGGGGTGGCCAGGGGCTCAGGAGCAGCCAGGGAGGCGGTGGGTTTATGCAGAGGCCCAGGTGGGTAGGACATGTGCAATAGCAGTGCTCATGCCCTAATAGGTCACCTGCAAAATGCACCACGCACAGACCGCCATCACGGGGGTGCGGGGCAGAGCATGGCCATGTGACTCCCAGGACCAGATAGCATCTCCAGGGGGCCACTCCTGCCACTGGGCTCTGGCATTGCCCCTGCACAAGCCTCTCTCCCAACCCCCCGAGGGGTTTACAAGCCTCTGAAACAGGTGATCTGAGATCATTAAAGCTGCGTGACCACGACGTGGGCTAGTGGTGTTTAGCTTTCAGACCGTGAGAATGAGTATCTCCCATCCCGGTACAGTCAACCTGACCTGCAGCCAGGGCCCTGCACTTGGGGCTGTGGTTGCTTGAGGAGCCTTAAGGACGGGACTGGAGGGGGCCATGAGGGCAGCTGGGGCAGGGGGTGACAAGGGTCTCTGATTGATCAAACTGGCCAGCTCAGCTGGGACGCTGACCTTAACTCACCACAGAGAGCTGGGTGGACTTAAGATGGAACCATCTCCCCCATCTCTGAGCTTCCCGTGGGAATGGGTCTGAGAAATCAGATGTGTTTCTCTGGGTTTTGGGAAGCTACATGTCTGCGCACACGCGTGCCTGTAATGACATGTGGTGTCTGCGCACGCGCGTGCCTGTGATGACGCGGGGTGTCTGAGCACGCACATCCCGGTGAAGTGTTTGCGCATGTGCGTGCCTATAAAGATGCCTGGTGTTTGCGTGGATGGGGTTCGCATGTACTGTTGCTACCTTCTTAAAGTTAAGGGGAGCTCCCCACAGCGTGAAACTGACCACTTCAGTGTGTGATCAGCAGCAGTTAGGGCATTCACGGTGCCAAGCGGCCACTTTAGCTGGTGGCAAAACATTTTGTATTTGTTTTGTGTGTTTAGGGTGCACGTCTAGGGCCACATGTGTGTGTCCACGGCCTGTGTGTGTGCTGAAGGCTGCAGGCGCATGCCGGACTTTGGGGTCTGCTAAAGGTAAAGGCTGCACTCCCCTCTGATCCCTGCTCTCCACACTGGTTTATTTGTTCTTGTCAGGGACACTGAATGACATTTTTTACTCGGCCCATATGGCTGTGAGTGACAGCCACAGGGGTGGCCGGTCCCCTGCCCACTCTGCATGGGACTGAGCTGACCACCCTGGCGGTGCCACAGCTTTCTTCCCCCTGAGGGCAGCTGGCCTGGACTCCTGTGGTGGTGGCAGGGATGGGGACAGACTGGCTGGGCTGATGCTGTTCTCCATGAGGCTCTGGTCCCCTCAGCTCAGGGAGCCTGGCACCTGTGGGGAGGGGTGGGTATGCATATCCCAGCCAGTGCTGACTGGAGGGGACTCCTCCCAGGGCCTGGGCGGGGGGCTGGACACAGCTTGGCTGAAAAGACATTCAATACTGAGTCACAGAGTTGCACTTCAGAGGGAATTAGTACTAATGTCAGCATGTAAGCCCCCAATTAAGAACAGTATAAAAAAGTAATCCCTGAAAGAACAGTTAAATCATCCATAAATCATGCTGCTTCCGCTGCTGAACTGAGAAAGTAGTCGGCATCTACGGAGGGTCATAGCACACAGTAAAGCTCCATCTGCAAAAGTGACCTCACATTTGCCTCCAGGCCCACAAGGTGCTCTTTCTGGGTGGGCCGAGGGCCCAAGTTCCTGAGTGAGACAGTGGGTAGAACCTCCCAAGCCTGGAGATCCTTTTCTCTCCCATCTCCTGGGTCTCCCTCCTCCTCTCTCTGTCCCTCCCTCTCTGTCCCCTTCCCCTCCCTACCCCACCTTCAACACAAGCCTGATGCTCAGCCACAGCCAAAAGCCCAGGGCGGCCACATCTTCTGCATTTTAAAAGAAGCCAGAAGTTCAAAATCATTGGTGACATCTCCCAGTCTTGGAAAATTTTGGCTCCAGTTAAAAACCAAACATAAAACTAAACTCAAGAACACCCAGAAGCTGATGTCCAGAGTGAGGCCTCTACGGGGCACCTCTCCCTGGGAGTGTTTCTGGGACATACGTCCTTGGGGTGGGGCCTGCGTCTCCCCAGACTGGGCCCCGCACTGGCCTCTCCCTGGTTCCTCTGCCACCCATGCCCCTCACCAAAAACGATCAGTTCTACCAGCTGCAGCCTCAGGAGGAGCTACTGGACCTCCTGTAGCAAGGTTCTGTGAAAAGGGCTATTGAAGGTGGGGCCCCTTCAGCTACCTAGAGGGACTCTCCCTTGGTTTGGACCTGAGAAGGTGTGACACTGGGGAATTGAATTGGCAACAAGTTTAAAAATCACCCTTTATGTTGGCTGTGTCATTACTTTGTTATTTGAAAGAATGGTTGTTTGTTCTAACTAACGAAAATGGCATCTCAGCTGTGCAGGACCTACCAGAGGGAGGAGAGGTTAGCCCACATCTAGATTAGGGCTAACTTGTGTCCAAGCCACCAGTTGAAAGGACACTGCAACCCAGGGTTAGGGCCTGCCTAGTGACACCATCCTCCATCACCCCATACTAGAAAGGGTCCCAGCTGCATATATGGACACACATAGAGGTGCACAGAACGGGGCCCAGCACAGCAAGGAGGTGAGCAATCCACAGCCACAAAAGCAAAACAGCTGAACACAGGAGGGACGCGCTGTCTAAGTCCTGCAGCGCAGCTCACAGTAGGTCAGCTGACCTCTGTGATAGGTCAGGGCCTTCTTTCTGCAGGGCAGTGGGGGTGCAGCAGAGGCAGAGCAGCACGGACTCCTGCCTTGCTGAGACTTGTGTGCTGGAGGGGAGGCAGAGCAGCATAGACTCCTGTCCTGCTGAGACTTATGTGCTGGAGGGGGGACCCAGACAGTAACATGGTGAGGGAGGCAGGGAGTATGGGCATGGGGTCTGCATTACAAATAGAGAAGTCATTGAAGGCTAGAGAGAGGGTGACGATGGGGTAAAAGCCTGAGCAAGGGAAGGTGGGAGCCACAGGAATGTCAAGGGAAAAGCACGCCAGGAGAGGGGACAGAAAGAGCAAAGCCTCCAGGCAGGTGAGCTTGTTCAGCAACGGGAGATGCCTCTGGCTGCACTGGCTGGGGGAGAGGGAGTGGGGGAGGCATTGGGGGGTAAGGGCAGACAGCCCTGGGGGCCTGAAGAGTCTCCAGCTATGCCGTGAGGAGGGGCTGCAGCAGGGGCTGAGCAGAGGGAGACCCTTCTCCATGCTCTACCCAGGTCTCATAGGCCTCTCTCATGCTGGGCTGAGCAGAGAGCTCTCACAGATGGGGGGACACAGGAGGCAGCAAGAGGCCAGGGCAGTGCTCCAGGGAGAGCCAGGTGACAGTGGCCTGGCTGGGGCGGTGTGGACTTGCAGGTGTAGAGGTAGGCCCAGCAGGCAGGGCTGTAGCACTGAGTGCACAGAACAAGTGGAGGATGGGGTGGGACAGCTACAGCACAGAAGCCCAGCAGGAGTTTGGGACAGAGGCCTGAGCTCTGGCACCGGTGCAGTCGGCTCAGAGATGCTCCGTGGATGTCTGGGAGTCTGTGGGGTGGGCCCCATGTAGGCAGTGGGTAAGGAGGAGACCAGGGACCAAGGGCCAGGCATGGAAACAGCACCCCACAAAGGGGCTACAGAGGCACGAGAAAACTGGGAGAACGGGAGTGGTGGAGCAAGACTATCCTCACTTTGAGATCGTCCATGGTTCTTGTGGGCCTCTGTGGGGACAGGTGAGGGTCCATCACAACCTCTGCTCTGTTCCCAGAATGGAGCAGAGAAGAGGTGCCAGGAAATGTGCTAAATGAATAGATGCCAAGCTGGCAGAGATAGCGAGTAAGGTGGTGACCATCCCCCAAGACCTGGGGCTGGCAAGGGGGTCAGTGTGCATTTGGGGAGCTGCGTTTCTCAGCCCCTGCACTTGGGGGACTTGGCTGGCCCACCACGCGTGTCGGAAACACTGAGAAGGGAAGATATTCCAGGTTGTGCCAGGCTGCAGCACATCCCCCGTCTCAACCAGCCCCATCCCAGGAGCCTCTGCCATGGGGACCCCACCTCTGTTTTGCTGTTTTGTTTGAAAACCGTTTTTATCTTGCCATCAAAGAGACACAATTGGTACTTCTGTGTCAACGAAGATATGAACTCTCCTCTTAGATCCCAGCTCAACATCAGAGTCATAAACCAGGCTAAGTTAAAAAAAGCAAAATGTGTCTGGCTCGATAGCTGGCCCCAGTGCAATGGAAAAAGCCAAAAATAAACACTGGGAGCTGATGACATCCGTACCATCGGTGGGCACAGGGCCCGGCCCATCTGTGGGATCCCAAGGCAGTGTCGGGGCTGGGGCTGCCAGAAGGTGTGACACTCCCCCCCAGCCCTCTGTGCCCAGGGCAGGATGGCCGTGCCCGTCACCCAGGTCTCCTGCCATGGTCTGCTTGCCCCAGAACCACTGCCGGGGTTAGTTTTCCTCTCCAGTGTGTTCTCTTGCCATCCAGGGCTGACCAGTGGCCCTCAGTGGCTCTGTGGGATGAGTTTTCAAAATGGCTTTAGTTGTGGCAGTGCTGACGGTGTGTGGTCATGCTGCTGATCGGAGGAGATTTTATTCTCCTTGAGTCCATGGCAAGGAAAGAGGACCGGAGAGCTGGGGCTGGGGGCTGCCCTTCCTGCTGGCACAGCTGGCTCCAGCTTGGCCATCTCGGGCTCCCCTGTCCCCAGTGTCACTGTCCCTCCCCCCCCACCCGTCCTTGTTTTCACTCTGAATACATGTCATCAGGACGGACTTTAAGTTGACACCCTCCTGTGTGTCTTTTTACTCAGCTTTGTCCTGAACAGTGCAATCATTTGTGTCGTTAGTATAATTTTTTTTCTGAAACACACTGTAATAAACTCAAGCCGATTATAAATTCTAGAGCATTCCATGTGCGTACCCCTGGAACCACCCCATGACAGGTGGTGTCCACACCCCTGGCCTGGGAGCTGCTTGCCTTCACCCTCCTTGCAGGATGCAGAGTCCTCAGAATACGGATTGCCTGAAATGTGTGGTCACAGAATGTCGCCCACCGTGCACTGGGGCCCCAAGCTCACACTGCCTCTCTCCTTCTCCACATGTGTCCGTCTGCATGAGTCCGTGTTTCTTCACTGCTGCCCCCAGGGCAGACACTGTGCTTGGCATGTTGTACGTGTTCAGTCAACACTCCTTGAATGTCAAATGGGTGAAGAACCAGCGGGGTCTCCAACTCCAGGCTTGTTCCTTTCCAAGCTCCAGGTCACTGGCAGGCAGCGCCCTTAATGTGCATGCGATTGTGTCCCCCCCTTTTAAAATGCCCAAGTGACTCTCTGGTTGTATGATAAAGATCAACCCACTTGGGATGGCACCCCAGGCCCTGGCCCCTCCCCGGTGAGCTGTACCTACACATGTTTGTCCCTGCATGCACAGCCCCCTCCTCAGCATTTGCACATTCATGCCCCTGTGTACACAGCCCCCTCCTCAGCACTTGCACATGCATGTCCCTGTGTACACAGCCCCCTCCTCAGTGTTTGCACACGCCTGTCCCTCCCCTCTCAGCATCTGCACACGCTGCTCCCTCTGCCTGAAGTGCTCTGCCTTGACTCGTCACCTGGTTGGCACTGAGGGGTATGTATGCAGTGGTCTGGGGCGCAGGGAAAGATGGGGCTTCAGTGAAACCTAGCCTTGAATGTGAGAGGGAGACTGAGCCCTGAAGTTGAGGATGGGCTGCAGTGTCAAAGTGACCCTGGAACCTCAGGGACTTCATAAAAGTAACGTCCATTTCCTACTCACAGAGCCCATTCCAACAGGTCCAGTGGGTTCCTCTCCCATGCCATTTGTAGGGCCCCACTGTGGCTCCACAGTGCCACATGCCACCTGCCCTTGACTACCCATGTGGCATGTGGCCTGTCACTCACAACCTGGTGGCCAGAGCTTGTCTCCCAGCCTCAGACTGCTTGTGTGTGAGGTGGGGAAGCACAAATCCTCTTTGTGTGCCCAGGAAAGTGAACATAAAACTGAATGGTCTCTGCCACTCCCCACCACAGAGCGTCCCTGTGACACTGTAGTTTCTGATTTACTTGTCCACACCACCCACCCCCACCACACTCTGGATGGAAGTCCCTTGGTCAGATACACCCCCTCCATTTGACTCTGGTCACCTGGCACAGGCCCTTCTCAAAGGACCATGAGTTTTGGGAGGAGCTGATCACCCCCATTGGTGCTCCCCGCAGACCCCTCCAAGCCCCATGATGCCCTGGCTTCCCGGTGCTGCACTGACTGTGACGGGTCACATCTCCATCCATCCCCTCTCACCGTCTGCCAAGTTGTCAGAAACTGCTGAGCACCTATGGAAAATCCTCAGCGCCCTGCCTGTCTGTCTGGTTTTCATTTTGTGTGTGTGCTGCTCTTTTGGTACAATAAACAAGGTAAAAGCATTGATGTAAACAAAGTGAGGGAGCGAGGTTGAAGGGGTTTCAGCGGAGAGGACACCTGGCTGTGTTCTCTGAGAATATGGGCGCCTCGTTTAGCCAATTGCTGAAAAACACGGAGCTTGGATGGCAGCCAGTTTTCCAGGGTGAATAAGCACCTCGAAAGGGACAAATATTTTTCACAGACTGTAAGTGAAATGGAGGCTCAAATATTGAAAAATAAATACATAAGAGAGAAATAAAGAAAAGGCGATCCTGCTGACCTAAGTTTCCACATGAGCTGTAAACAAGTTTTCAGAGTTATGTTTACTACTTCCAAAGAAACAAAATCTCTTATTTTCAACTCCTCTGCATCACCACTCCCAGAGTGAATGTTTCTAAAATACCACTTTGGAGATGGGACAAGGAGCTTCACTCATTGGGTTGCTGTAAAAATGGGGATAATGTTAATTCCTCACTCGCAGGGTAAGTATGAGAATGAAATGAAGTAACATAAACAAAAGGCTTAGACCGGGGCCTGGAGCATAGTGAGGGCTATGTAAATGTTGGTCATCATCATCACCACCATGAACTTCACCACCATCACCATCATCACCACCATGATCTTCACCACCATCACCATCTTGACCATATCATCATCACTACCATCATCACCATCATCACCACCATGATCTTCACCACCATCACCATCATCACCACCATGAACTTCACCACCATCACCATATCATCATCACTACCATCATCACCATCATCACTTCATGTTCTTCATTACCATCACCATCATCACACCATGACTTTCACCACCACCATGATCTTCACCATCATCACCATATCATCATCACCATCATCACCACCATAATCTTCATCATCATGACCATATCATTATCCCTACCATCATTACTATCATCACCATGATCTACACGATCATCACCATATCATCATCACTATCATCACCATCATCACCAGCATGATCTTCATCATCATGACCATATCATTATCCCTACCATCATCACTATCATCACCATGATCTACACGATCATCACCATATCATCATCACTATCATCACCATCATCACCAGCATGATCTTCACCATCATGACCATATTATTATCACTACCATCATCAATATCATCACCACCATGACCTTCACCACCTTCACCAGATCATCCTCACTGTCATTATGTCATCATCAGAAGCACAACATTATCTTCACCATTATCACCATCACCATTATTACTGTCATCACGACCATCACCATCAATATTAACATCATCATCATCACCATTGTATTCACCATCATCATCACCATCACCTCTATTGCCATGTATAGGAACCTCCTATGGTCAGAAGCCAGGTGAGCCATAAGGATAAGCAGGGAGCAGACTTGCCCTTTCCCCAGCTGCAGAATGGAGACAGTGGGCATCATGACAGGGTTCAAGGAACAATGATGCAGGTACTATATAGTTCCAAGATGGGAGACAGGATGAAGTCTGTTATAACCACGATTGTTACTGCTAAATCTTGTTTTACCCTCTTGGAAAAGAGGGTCAAAGTGGATATTCAAAGGATTATTTAACATACCTATAATGTTTTCTCTCAATCTAGTTATGGGCCCATAAATGAAAGTGGTCTAGTTCCCTAAACTGCAAACATTGATCACAAGTAGAATCTCCAATGTGAGCACTGTCTCACTGATCCTGACCTTGGGTGGGGCTTTCCACCTGCCTGGAGTTCACACCTCCCTACTTCTGGCCAGTTCCCACTCACACCCCATTCTCAATAGTTTCCACTTACCGAACAGGCCAAGGTTCTAAAACATAATCACACTTATCATTGCTCTTCTTTCCGGGGGGTGGGGAAGGGAATTAATTTCCTTAAGGTACGGTCTGGTGAAGCAGAGGGAAATTTTTCAAAAAGAGTCCATGTCCTTTAGCCTAGCAATTTAAAATTTAAATTTTAAAACTTTACATTCTAGGAATTTGTCCTGGAATTTGACAATCATGGATTTGAGGAAGCCATCTTGGTCACCCCACACAGTGCTGTTTCAAGTGCCTCCCACAGTCTGATGATCTTAGTCTGCTTGTTAGCTTATTCATTTTCTGTCTGTCCCACCTGGGAGGTAAACCCTGTGAGGGAAGGGACTGACATTCCCCATTGTAGCCTCATTTTCTGAATGAATAAATGACACAACCACAGGCTCAAACCTGCCTCCCCCAGAAAGCCTCTCCACCATTCTCTCACACCCCGCATAAGATACCTTAAGGCACCGATATTTATTGAGCACCAGCTGTATGCCAGCCACAGCACTTAGGTGGGGAATCAGCTGTGGCACAGACCCTCAGACACAGGGAGCAAGTGGCATGCAGAGCCCTCCCTGTCACTCTGCCCCCTGCTTTCGATGGAGGTGGAATCTTTCAAGTGGTGCCCAAAGCATCCTTGTGCTACTTTCCCTAAGCAGTTTCCTTGCATTGGAGAAGCTGCTTTCTTTCCCTCTGGAATCCCTACACAGCTGTCCCAGACACAAGCCACCGTGTGGGATTTTCTCTACACAAAATTAGTTTCAATTACTTTTATTGTCAATAATTCCATCCAGCACTGAAGCAAGAAAAGCTGATGAGTCACAGCTGAGGGAAACTAAAAAGCAGATGGAAAGTGGGTATTTACGTAGGAGAGGCATGTATGGTCAGTGAAGTGAGGGGGGAATACCCTTTCATGTATTTCTTTCTGTTTCTCGTCTGTCTAGCCCAGGGTGATGACAGGGAGAACTTGTATAGAAGCTTAGATACTCTGAAATCGGTGCCTACTACCCTGCCAGAGAGACATCTGATGCAACCGTCACGATGTGCTGGCACACACTCACACACACTTTTGCACACACATGCACCCACTCTCACATGTTTGCACCCACACATTTCACATCCCCATACAGAAACCCATACACTTACACAAGCTCACACATGTGCTTTTCAAACCTAAATAATCCCCCCCCTTTTTTTTCAATCTCTAAAAACCTGCATTTACCAAAAGGAACAAATATGTGAAGTATGGAATCCACCTTGTTGAAGGCTGAGTTTTATTGGTAAAGCAGTAAGTCAAAACTGGTGGAAAAGTGCCAATTTAGGAATACTCTTTGACCGCATCACCCCACATTCTGCTGGTTCATCTCTAATCGGAACCAGCTGGTAACAAAGAATAGAGTTCATGGGAATCCACCCTTGCTGAAAGCTGGACTGGGGTGGCTGCTAGAAGCCAATTCACACAAAGAAAACAACTGTAATTGACTTGTGAGGTCAGGCTCTGGGCAAAGCTAGGGGACAGAGGTGACGCTACAGCTGGTGCATAAAATGCTGGGCTCCTGGTTGCCTGTAACTGTGTAAAGAGGAGCCAAAGAGAAGGTTGTTCATTTATGAAGCTCCTTGTCTGTTGCTATGTTCCATGAAGCTCTGGAATCACAAAGTAACCCTGGCTGCTGTTGACACTGAATGCAGTTGTCATGATGGTGGTGATGGTGATGATGATGGTGATGGTGGTATTGATGAAGATGGTGGTGGTGATGGTGATGGTGATGATAATAGTGGTGGTGGTGGTGATGATGGTGATAATGGTGGTGGTGGTGATGTTGATGGTGGTGATGATGATGAAGATGATGGTGATGGTGGTAATGGTGATGATGATGCTCATTATGATGGTGATGATGGTGGTGATGAACATGGTGGTGATGATGGTGATGATGAAGACAATGATGGTGATGGTGATGATGATGAAGATGAAGATGATGGTGGTAATGGTGATGATGATGGTGGTGGTCATTATGATGGTGATGATGATAGTGGTGATGGTGGTGATGATGGTGATGATGGTGATGATGAAGATGGTGGTGGTGATGGTGATGATGATGGTGGTGGTGATGGTGGTGATGAAGATGGTGGTGATGATGATGGTGGTGTGGGTCATTATGATGGTGATGATAATAGTGGTGATGGTGGTGATGATGGTAATGAACATGGTAGTGATGATGGTGATGATGAAGACAGTGATGGTGATGGTGGTGATGAAGATGGTGGTGATGATGATGATGGTGGTGATGATGAAGGTGGTGGTGGTGATGATGATGATGGTGGTGATGACGAAGATTGTGGTGGTGATGGTGGTGATGATGGTGATGATGATGAAGACAGTGATGGTGATGGTGGTGATGAAGATGGTGGTGATGATGATGATGCTGGTGGTGATAATGAAGATGGTGGTGGTGATGATGAAGATGGTGGTGGTGATGGTGATGATGATGGTGGTGATGATGGTGGTGATGAAGATGGTGGTGGTGATGGTGATGATGATGGTGGTAATGATGGTAGTGATGAAGATGGTGGTGGTGATGATGAAGATGGTGGTGGTAATGGTGGTGATGGTGGTGATGATGGTGGTGATGGTGGTGATGATGGTGTTGGTGATGGTGATGGTGGTGATGAAGGTAGTTCTACTGCTGTTGATAATGGCAGCAGTCAGAAACTCCCAACAGGCTCCACAAAGCCTGAAGAATATCTCTGCAGCAAATCTGTGCAACATTAGCACTGTAACAGTTGTAACTCTAACAACAAAATTTAACAACTTTCATTTTGTTATTATTTGTCTATTTTAAGTACTTTCCCCCTGAAACAAGGAAACTGGCATCTGAATTCTAGAAATGGAACATACACGCTCACTACTACCATCCCCTTCCTGTCTCTAATCAGCCTAGTGGGTCCACCCTCCGGAAAATTCTGATGCATCAGGAGGGTCTGTGGTATATTTTTAGCACCTGACAACATCTTATCTGTCCTTTTTCTGTGGGATTACGTGAAGTGCTTGTTGTTTAATGTGTAACACTTCAATTACATTTACAGATAGACTTTTTAAATAATTCTGTAAATATTTTGAGGTCTGTGTGAAGCATTATAGTTGAGACTCCCTCTTACACACCTGCTATACTGCTTTCCCCTGGCCCAGGGCAGCCTGGGGAGCTCTCAAGCGCAGACCCTAGAAGGAACTTCACGTTTCCTCTTGACTCAGGGGATCCCTCAGCACTGACTGCTGGGGTTCAGTGAGGTAAAACCAATCTTCTGTCATGGGGATAACACCAGCCCTCAGCCCCAGATGTTGTCCCTTCTCTTCTATTGGTGCTTTCTTGGTAGAGAAGGTGCCAAGTGGTCGAGAGCATGGAGCACAGAAACCAACTCCAGGAACACAGAGGGATTTAACCATTATGTGTTTAGCACTAGTACCCTGGTCACTAATCCATTTAGGAAAATTACTGTTTAGACTCATCCAGTGGACTCTTGTATTCTAGAAATGGAACATGACCACCATCTTGGTGGTCAAGATGGTGAAGACTTTGGTGACAAGAAGCCCGTAGGCCCATGTGTCTGTCATGCCCAGAGTGCTCCCCAGGGAATAGCCCTTTTTCATGGTGCTGTCCTCTCCTGCACCATGACATGAGCCTCTTGGCTGTTGGATTCCCCCCTTGAAATGTAAGCTTCATGAGGACAGGGACTATATTATCTCCTGTGACACTCAAATGGCATCTGGGATATAAAGTGTGTTCAATGTATTTATTGAGTCAATGAATGAATGAGTGGGACTTCTGAGTTCTAAGTATCTGATGGGATGGTAGGATGCTCTTAGGACACACATGTACCTGGATGTCTGTCCCCTGGGATGACTCTTTGCACACAGGGAGAACAGCAAGAAGAGGAAGTCCAGCTTATTTTTCTAATAAGAAATGCACATTTCTTTTGTGCATTTTCGTGAGCACGGGGCCCCTTGGTGTCAGGCCATCCGCTAGTGAAGGTGCTTCTATGGCAATGATAGTGTCAGTGATTACAGAATACATTTCTCATCACTCTAGGGCTTGCATTCTTGAAGGGGTAATGGGTGCTTGCAAGGGAGCACAGCAAAGCGTGTGCCTAGGTCTGACCTCCCTTCACAGCAGTTGTTCCTCTTGTCCTTGGGAGATGGCAAGGTTGGTGCTACACTTTCACTGGTCAGACCTCTCGGCTTTCCTACCCAGCTCCAACTTTGACACAGTCTTAAGATCTGACTCCTTCGCAAGGTTCGAGGGTTCACAGAAGTATGGGTGAACAGAAGGCAGAGTTTCTCTGGTTAATAAGGAACCATGCTAGGATCACTTTGCAACCTACTTGTAGAGACTTTCTAAAAGGACCTGAGGATCATGTTGGGTCTCCTTGGCTTCTGATGAATCCCAAAGCTGTGAACTTGGCTGGATGAGTTTTCTCTGTCTTCTCTCAGTGAAGAGGACATGCTGAGAAATTTTCTCTCTTTAAACATGATCCCTAATTCCCAGAAGGATCCACATTGGACAGGGGAATTTAGAGAGACAATGAGTCCCCTGAGGAACCTTGGCGAATGAAAGTGATCTTCCCTGCACACCCCCAATCTTACGCCAAGCTGGACCACCCCACTGAGCTACCACAAAGAATTTGGGTGCATGTCCACTATCTGGAATGAATCTTGGGACTGGAAGATATCTTTTTCTTGCATTAAGATAAGACACTGGCTCTCAGCTTCTCTCCAGTCCTTCCCTCCAGATACACCCTTCAATCGCATCATCCCCAAAAGGGGGTGTGGGGTGTGGAAGCATAGTAAAGCTCATGAAGGCCCTCCATGGGGAAACTCTGGCCATAATGGTATCTGACTCTGAAAACTAGGGTCACTTTGGGAATTTTAAGAAGATTCCCAATGTCCAACTATCTCCCCTTCTTTCTTCACAGGCTTCACAGAGAGCAAACCCAGATGTTATGAAGAGGGGTGATGTGCCCGGCTAAATGACTATCATTTCTAGCTTGTCTCTCCACCAAGGGGTCTATTATTAACTCCATCACCATATTCTTCTCCAACATTAGAGGACTGTAGAGAGTATCTGGCATTATAGTAGCCTGCAGGCCATCCCATAGTGCTGAAAGAGTATAAAAATGTCTGTGGCTAAGAGTGCGGGCTTTGGAGTGTGGGTTCAAATCTCAGCATATCTAAGATGTGGAACCTGTGACAAGGTACTCTCTGTGCTTCAGTTTCTTCCTCATCTATGAATTGGGAGTAATAATAGTGCTTAACATGGGATGGGAGGGTGAGATGAGTTGACAATGCAGGTAATGATGGTGAAGATGATGATGGTGGTGATGACAGAGATGGTGATGATGACAGAGATGGTGGTGATGACAGAGATGGTGATGATGATGGTGATAATAGAGGTTATGATGCAGATGTTGATGATGGTGGTGATTGTGTTGGTGATGGTGGTGATGGTGGTGATGACAGAGATGGTGATGATGATGGTGATAATAGAGGTTATGATGCAGATGTTGATGATGGTGATAGTGATAATTGTGTTGGTGATAATGATGGTGGTGATGGTGGTGATGATGGTGGTGATGGTGTTGATGATGGTGATGGTGGTAGCGATGGTGGTGATGGTGGCGATGGTGGTGGTGATGATTGTGTTTGTGATGGTGGTAATGGTGTTGGTGATGGTGATGGTGGTGATGGTGCTGATGGTGGTGATGGTGGTAGTGATGGTGGTGATGGTGGTGGTGATGATTGTGTTGCTGATGATAATGGTGGTGATGGTGGTGATGGTAGTGATAGTGGTGATGATGGTAATGATGGTGTTGGTGGTAGTGATGGTGGTGATGATTATGTTGGTGGTGGTGATGGTGCTGATGGTGGTGATGATGATGGTGGTAATAATGATGGTGGTGATAATGATGGTGATGGTGGTGATAGAGATGATGATGGCAATGATGGTGATGGTGATGATGATGATGGTGATGGTGGTGATGGTGATCATGGTAATGATGGTATTGATGATAGTGATGATTTTATCATTTTTATTACCACAACCCTTGCTAGAAATAATAGAAAAAATTGATTTGTAGTTACAAAGATTGGCAAATGTTTCTAGCAATTGGATCATTTCTTTTCTCTAGTTTGTTCTCTACTTAAATTGAGAAAAATGCTATAGAGAAATCTGACCAGTTCGGGTCTAGGAGGGAAGTCCCCTGATGCAAATGGAGAGATAATTCTGGCAGTTCTGGAACACAGGCTTGGCCAAGGGAAGCCGTGAGAGAGATGCCGGTACTCAGGAGCTATGAGGCACACTCCAGTACTGGGGCAGGCTGGTCTCTCCCAGCACATGGCACAAACATAGCCGGCCTTGGCTTTGCCATCCTTTCTCCTGAAATGCCCTTTGTCCTCTCTGCTGAATTATCTCTCCAGCTTAAAGTAGGCACAAGCACAGCAAGCTATCACCACATACCTAGAATAGTGTTTCAAATCTCTATGAAGTAGGCAAAGTAGACGCTACTGCCCCAATCTTAAAGATGAAGAGAGTGAGGTTCCAAGAAGGCATGTCATTTGTCCAAGGTCATCCAACTAATATTCAGGAGACACCCTTAGTCTTCTCTCCCCTCTGGCTCCTTGAGGCCGTTCTGGGTTCCTTGAACTCATGTTGGAAACCACCAGCCTTCTCCATGGGCCTTTCTGGCCCATCCCATGGTGACTTACACAACTTTGTCATCTCTTTTTGTCCTGAGATGGTAAGATGTGTATGAAATTCAGCATGCCCTGTTTCAAACAGGCTCACCAGGAGCTTGGAAGGCAAAATGTTTTCTTTCCCAAATCTAGAATTTAGGGGAAACAAATTCTTCTTCTCTGGAAGCAACTGCTAGCCCACCACAAACACTGAGGCCTAAAATGCTGTGATGATCAGGGCTCTGCAGGGGTCATGCTGGGCAGTGCTGTTCAGGCTGCTGGATGGACCCCGAAGGGAACTTTCCTCCGAAGGGTTGCAGGGGCAGCTTGGCTCGACCACCATCGCGCGAACAAACAGGAAACAGAGCAGGGGCCTCTGCCGCATCGGGGGACGTCCCTCTGTTTCCCTTTAGGCCTGGCATTGTTTCACTGTGGAATAAAAATGGGACGTGGGATATAATTGCACTTGCCGAGTCAGCAGCTGGAAAGCTCCTGTAGTTGCTGAAGTTTGGACACAGCGAGTTCCCCGCTGTGCCACGGACCCCTGCCTGGGCACAGCAGGGTGTTCTCTGATTGCCAAATGCATGTTGGTAGGCAGATTTCACTGGCAGCTGTCCAGTCCCAAGGATGGAGTGAGAAGTTGACCCAGAGTCCAGGTGGTGGCTCCATCTTTGTTGTTGTCTCTTGGTGGTGATGGGCCCACGGTCTAGGGAGGAAGAATTCCCAAAGTCTCTTTCTGAGGCAGGAGGGCAGAGAGGAGATGCTGGCTAGCAGAACATGGTGGGGGGCGTGCTCCAGGGCTCCCCTGCCCCAGAGCGTTAACGCAGGACTGGCATTGGCCAAACCAAAGAGCTTCTGGGGCAGGGTCACAGGTCCAAGTGATTGTCTTCATGGGTGCCCGGAGTACTGGAGGTCCCAGAAAAAATCTGATGAACGAATGTGTGACAAGTACATAGACCCTAATTCACCTGAGTCCCTGCATGGAAACGGAAGAGGATGGAGTGCCTGGCATTTGCTGGAATTATTATATTAGGACACTAAGTTTCAAACCCAGCTTAAGAATCACCCAGGAGCTATTTATAAAACGTGAGTTCTACTTCCCAACTCCCAAGTTCTGAGCTAGTTGGTCTGGGAAGGGGTTTAACTACCCAAATTTAACAATATCGCATGTGTTTGGTATTACCATGAGTGAGTTACAGTTGGAACAGTAGTTCTCAAACTCCAGCACCCTGAGGCTCCCCTGGAGGAAGTGTTGAAATGCAGATTCCCAGGCACCCTCAAGTCTGTGACTCAGCTGGTTCTGGGAGGAACTTCAGAATCAGCATCTCCCAGAAGTTCTCAGCTGAGGCTTTGCTGCAGTTCCCAGGACCCTTAAAAGTTAAACTCTGTCTTCCATGGAGGTGTCAGAAAAGCAGATGTAGCCAAAGGTAGTCACAGCTGAGTTGCCCCATTCTTTGAGTTGGGTGCTGGTGGCGTAAGTGAATGGGAATTCTGTCTCCTCGAGCCTCTGTTCCACCCGCTGCTGGCTGGCTTGGCCCATGGGTTTTAGTCAGATTGTCCCTTGTATTCTGGATCTGTCCTTGGCCAACCAGAGCCTTCCATCACTTGGACCACAGTCATCAGTTCACATGTTGACCACTGGCCCAGAGGGCCAAGAAGACTTGGCCCCAGAGTCGTGGTCGAATGGGTGGGAGGGAGGCTGCCTCCGCACCGACCTGCTGAGGAAGTAGGGTCCAGACGGAGGAGAGAGCTGAGAGGCAAAGTGGCCCAAACGGAGTGGCTGACTTGTCTGAGTCCCTGGGTCCAGCCCTGTCTGAATCTAGCAGCAGGACTTTCCAGCTCTATACACCAAACATTTTTTTTCTTGCTTAGGTCAATTTCTGTCATCTGCATCCATAGAGCTTTGAAAAATACAAACAAGTGATGATGAGAAGAGAAAAGAGGTGCAGAAGGACGGCTTCCCACCGTGCAGACTGCCACAGTTCCTGGGTCGGCCTGCTGTCAGGACATCCTGCTCGTGGCACAGGAGGCCGTCCCTTGGGTTGCACGCCCAGGCCTCAGTGTCTGCTGATTCCCCGGGGGATGAGTAGAAGCAGGAGGAAGGAGGGAGCAGGCCTCTCTCTCCTCCTCCTCTGCTGTGGGCAGTGTCCCGGGGCAGCAGCAGCTCTGCCAACAGGCGCTGTGACAGGTGCGGCCCGGGGGACCCTGCACCATCTCCTTCCGTCTCCAGCTCCAAGGGTGTGATGAGAAGGCCTCCTGCTCTTACTCACCCACTGGCACCTCCCAGTCCCCTGGTGGCCTCCTGGAAATGCCATCACTTAGGTAGCCAATTCCCTGTATTAAATTCTCCCTGTTTTCACTATTCAAAGTGTTTCCCTTTCCTGCCTGGACCCTGACCAATGCAAACGGCACCCGGGCTTCCTCTTGGGTCACAAGGAGGAAGGGGGCTCGGGAACACTGAGGAAACAAAAACAAATTCAGAATTGTGAGGGGCAAGTGGTGAGGCCAGACCAGGCAGGGCGTACGAAGCACACGAGGGGTTTGGACATGACCTTGACGCATGGGAGGGACCCTGGTACACTTTAACAAGGGTGCGGGGGCTGCATGGCACAATCAGATTGTCCTCAGGGGGAAACACGTGACACAGAATCTGGGACACATCCTGGAACGAGGACTTGACTTCTGTGAGCTGACTTCTGTGAGCGTGCTGGGACTGGGAGAAATGTGATCCGATGCTGCTGGTGGGCTCCTGTTCCCCAACTCGTGGGTTTCAAAGGCCAACCTTAGAGGGGCTCTTTGGGGGCTCTCCCAGCTCCTCAAGTGAAACAGAACACTGTGTTAGGATTTGAGGGATAAGGGCGGGACGCCAGGAGCCAGCGAGGCGGAGGGGCCAGGGCCTTTAGGAGAGAAGCAACAAAGAGCCCAGTGACCCAGCAGAGCCCAAAGCAGCACAGTCATGAAAGGAATATGCTGGAAAAATTACCTCAGTGTTTGGTTTGGGAACCAGTCTGACGGCTCTTAATCCAGTGGGCGTTTGTGTAGTCCAGCTCACGGGACGCCCCAGATCCCTCAGCAGAACGACAAAGCGCCGTTTGTGAACCCCGTCCATGCCATGGAGGGAGGCTACCCCCGGCTGCTTGCGCCCAGCCTCTGTCGGCCGTCCAGCCTCTTCCTCCTCCACGCGGCTGCCAGGACCACTGCCTGCTGACTTTTCCGCTTTTCCCACCTTGATGTTCCCACTTTAGAAAGACAGAAGGAAGGTAAACGCCACCATGCCCCAGAGCTGAGAAAGTGTGGCGGGTCTGTTTCTCACAAATGCGCCTGCCAGATCAGGGGGTGAGAAGGAGATCTGGGGGTGAGGCGTGACTCCAGAGACCAAGAGGGAGGCAGCGGCCCCAAGCCCCCGTGGGGCCTGGTCAGCTCACACGTGCACACAGGGGAACCCCTACATCTCACCTACCAAATCTGATTGTACACGCCTAAAAACAAATCATGTTCTGAGTTCCTCTGTGTGTGTGGACCCCTGTGAGGATGTGCCATCTATGAAGCCCTCACCAGGGGCTCCGATCTCAGGCAGTGCAGTTGTCAAAAAAGCCAAATCCAGCAAGCAGAAGATTTTCAAAAAGAGCCCAAACTGCTTACCCCCACCACCAACAGAAGGGCACGGACGTGCCAGGCAGCCTGCGGACACGTCCCCTCTGCTGTGCCTCAGCCTCCCCACCTACCTTTTGTGACTGATAAAAGCCCAAATGGATGATCTGGGAAGCGGGGAATCCTTATTTGGTGATGAGTAGGAGCCTCTTTGTTGGGTGTGGGCTAGGAAGAGGTGACCGTCACGCAGGAATGATCACCATCCTGTACTCTGGGAATATTAGGGATACCTATCCAGTTTTTCTCACCTCTCAATGGGGAGAGGACATCCTCTATTCAGCTGCCATTGGTGGCTGAACCTCAGTCTGGTGTCCTGCTGTGGCCCTTCAGCGTCCCCCCCATCCCACCTGTCCTCACCTGCTGTTTTGCGCTACTCCACACTCCCACAGAGTAGTCCCCCCATGCTCTCTGAGCACAGGCACAGTCCCATCCTTCGGGGCTCCACCCCCAAGGCCTCCCAGATGGAGGCCCTGTCCCAGCTTCTGGACCCTCTATCAGTAATGGGGGCCTTTCTCTAGCTGTCAGGGTCAGCTTTTAGTCCTCCAGCTCCTGAGTGCCGTGGGCAGGGCAGCTCACACACAGTGTCCAGCCTGCTGAGCGCAGCGGGCAGGGAAGCTCACACACACAGTGTCCAGCCTGCTGAGCGCCGTGGGCAGGGCCGCTCACACACACAGTGTCCAGCCTACTGAGCGCTGTGGTCAGGGCAGCTCACACACACAGTGTCCAGCCTACTGAGCGCTGCAGGTAGGGCCGCTCACACATACAATGTCCAACCTGCTGAACACCACGGGCAGGGCCGCTCACACAAACAGTGTCTAGCCTGCTGAGCGCTGTGGGCAGGGCAGCTCACACACAGTGTCCAGCCTACTGAGCACTGTGGGCAGAGCCGCTCACACATACAATGTCCAGCCTGCTGAGCGCCGCGGGCAGGGCCGCTCACACACACAGTGTCCAGCCTGCTGAGCGTCGCAGGCAGGGCCGCTCATATACACAGTGTGCAGCCTGCTGAGCACCACAGGCAGGGCAGCTCACACACACAAGTGTCCAGTCTGCTGAGTGCCGCGGGCAGGGCTGCTCACACATACAATGTCCAGCCTGCTGAGCACCGCAGGCAGGGCAGCTCACACACACAAGTGTCCAGCCTGCTGAGTGCTGTGGGCAAGGCCACTCACACACACAGTGTCCAGCCTGCTGAGTGCTGCAGGCAGGGCAGCTCACACACAGTGTCCGACAGCGAGGTGTGGACAGGGGACCCGCCCCAGGCCTGTCCCCACCTTCCCCCCCATGTCATCTTCCCTCTGTGCCTGCCCTTCCTCAAGGACACCAGTTATTTGGGACCAGGGGCCTCCCTATGATGTCATCTTACCTTGATTATTCATACCAGGTCGCATGCACAAGTGCTGGGGGTCAGGGGACCAATGACATTTTGGGAAACATAATTCTACTGCCACAGGTGGGATTAGGATAATTCAAGAAGAGGATGTCCTTCCTGTAGCTTCTCAAAGCACTGACCCCCCAGCAGCTCTGGGTGTCACTATTATTTGCACAGTGTTATCACTTTGTAACTCATCATCCGGCCACCCCCTTCAGGTTTCCAACACCAAGGGCAAGAAGGACGCATCTACCCCCAGTTCAGCTCGGGTGGGTGTCAGCTGGCAGCCTGTGGCAGCCTCATGGGTTTGACCAGGGGCTGGAGCAGACCCCCTCCTGGATATGTATTGGACAGATAGACCGACCCTGCTGAGAGGTCAAAAGTTTCAAATTGCCCCAAATTCCTCTGGGCTAGAGATTAGATTTTACCACGGAATAAAATGTACTCGAAGGCGTCTTCATTTTCCACAGAACTTGCCAGCAGGGAGGCAAAGCAGAGACTGGCAGCACATTCTAGCTGCAGGCCCAGCTCGCCCTTTCTTGCCATTGGCCCTTTGTCTTCACCTTCTCCTTCATTTCTTTCCTCATATCTGTAGAAAAGAAGAGAAACTCTCCCCCGCTGTCAGCCCCTGCACCCCTCTCTGAGGCCGCCTGCGCTCTGCACGTGGCGGGGGCTCCTTGGAAGGCAGCAGGGACGGCAGCAGCAGCTCTTCCCCCCAGGAGCGGAGCTCAGCCTGGGCAGACACGTCGCCCAGTGTCCTTGATAAGTACATTATCCGTAAATGAAGCAGTCTTCAAATAGCTGAGCAGTGACCTAAAAATTAAGGCTTTGAGGAAACGGGAGTTCTCCTTTCTCGTGTGCACGTTGAATCTGTGTGAAATTCTTTCTCCCAAATTATAAATAGAAACCAGTGTGCCGCTCGGTGGAGCTTTATTTTTATGGAGTTTTTCCCACAGACAAAAAAGATTTTCGCTTTGGGGAGGAATGACTATCAAAGGCGAGAGAGTCCTGAGATGGGCCTGCGTCCGGCCTCAGGCTTCCTCTCCAGACTCAGCGCACCACGTCCTCTGCCTGGGGCTCCGGGCTCTTCTGTGTCTTCAGCAGGGAGGAGAGGGAAGACGAGATTCTAGCCTCAGACCAACAGGACTCACCACGGCGGAATCACCTTGTCTGGGCTAATGGGGCAAATAGGCAGCTGAACAGGCTGGCGTTTGGAAACTGCTGGCTGTGTGGATAGGAGAAGGGTCTGCCCCTCAGAGAAGCGCCTGTGGGAGGCTGGTGGGACAGAAGGGCGGGAGGACACCCCTGGGTGCTGGGGACACAGGGGAACAGCCAGGTGGGATGTGGAGGTGGTGGGCGTGCTGGGATCTGTCCGGGAGGTGCAGAACCCCACCAACGTGGATCTTAATCCCCCCTCAGCAATTCCAACATTCCAAAAGCTGAAACCCTAATATGAAGCAAAACAAAAATTCAGCTGGCAGCTAAACCTGCCGCCCTCACGTGCGTGCGTGCGATTGCTTTTGATCTGAGTTTATTGTTTATCGTCCTTATTGGGATACTGAGATGCCCCCTGCAGAGCCATTGAGGGGGTGGCTCCGAGCCCTTCTGGGAAGTCACACTGTGGGGCCATGTCATTGGCTGTTGAAAAATAAAGTTTTGGGGGAGTTTGATCAGAATCCTGTCTTGCTCCTCGTTCTTCGTGTCTCTTGTTCCCTTCCTTCACTCTCTCCCTCCATATCCTAGGTCCCTGCTGAACTAGTCCCGCGGGCCAGGGCACCGTGTCACCTTTCTGTATCCCAGGGAAGTTCTGGATTCTGCAGGCCTCTGGCTGTAGTGGTTTAAAATAAGCATTTGGGGACCTGGAATAACCTCATTTAGAGTTTCCACCAGTGAGTAAGTGTCCCGGTGTAACATATCAGAACTCAACACTGTCAAGAGACCTAGAGATACCGTGTATTTATTGAGTGACCATTGTCTTTTAATTTTTGCCAGTGTCTGTGGCTGGGAACAAGGTCACACCTAAGACCTGCAACTTCCTTCCCTGGGGCCCCTACCTGCTCTGGAAGGCATTTAAGGTGATAGCCCCTGCCAAGCTGCCACCCTCTGTCAGGAGTCTCCCCGCCGGCTAGCCCCTCATTAATAAGCTTAGCAAGTAAGGACAGAGTTATGTCTGTGCACTATGTTTGTGACCTGCAGCAACGTTTACCTGCTATAGGTGGGGCCTCCAGGCCCGGAGATGAGCTATCTCAGGATCCCGTGTGTCCCCGAGCTGGTGTGGGCCGAGCATTTCCCAGGTGTCCTCAATGGAAGCATCAGTCCCTGCTCCTGGGGGTGTTTTAGGGCCGCTCAGCTATGTGGCAGACCCATGTACAGACAAGCACACTAAGGCTCAACAACATTTTGTCACTTGCTTGGTGTTCTATAACCAAAAAGGGCGGAATGTGGATTCGGATCCTCTGTCTGCTGTGAATTATGCTCAAGTAAAGACCTTGTGAGTAATGCACCAACTACAGTCTCCACCAAGAGCCACCTACACTTTCACGCCACCTGATGGATGGAGGTGGGTGGCAGACAAGGCTTCTCTCGGACTGGACCTTCCCCACCTCCCGTGATTATTGAGAACCCACTAGGGTCCACTCAGTCGTGGCTGCTGAGGACAGAATGGTGAGCATGTGCTCCTGGAGCTTAGACTCCACCAGGTGAGTCAGACACCCAGGAAGCAGTGGGAGGGAGAAACTTGCTAATTCCAGGCTGAGGCTGAGGCTGTAGCCAGGATGCTCCAGGCGGAGCCCCACACCCCTGTCCCTTCCCGACTGAGCTCTCCCTCCATCCTGGACCCACCACAGCTCACTTCTTTCCCAGGAGCTGACCAATGGAAATGAGCCCTTGACCCCACTGTGGCCAAAAACGCTGGCCAGCAACCTCACCCTGGCCCAGGGCAGCCACCGTTGTTGAAAGTATAGGCTCTAAGGGTGACATTGTCCTCGTGGAAAGTTGCCCAAATCTCTGCAAATGAAACTTTCATTCACGACCCTGTGCCCTTCTTCAAATGAGCCTTTAAACCTTTAAAAAAAAATTCAGTTCCGTTTGTAATTTCTCCTTTATAATAATATATTTTCTCAAACATTAATATCAGGTGTACTCAGATCAAGTAGAATGATTTTGATGTATTTCTTCTTTTTTTTTTTTTCATTGTTCATAAGATTTAGCATGATCTGTTTTTTGAAATTATCTTTTACTTTTATTTATAAATATTAGTTGTCTATTTCTTGATACTTAAAAAAAAAAATAAGACGTTAACTGATGACTCCATACTGAATCTCTGAGTCAAAGCATTCTATAATAGACATACTCTTATTTGACAATGTGTTACTTTCTTTGCATTATTATTATTATTGTTTAAGATTTTGATGTAGCAATTGTCTGATTCCTTTTCTGAATGTTTTTATGTTCGTTTGTTCTTTAAGAGGTTTTAGTTTCTAGTCCTTAAACATTGTTATTGTTACTAAACTTTAAGTCTTTTATAATTTTGTGAAGGCAAAAAAAAATGGAAACCTAATTAATGTATGTCTATGTAAAAATAAAAATTAAAAAAAAATTCAGTTCCACTTTTAACTGCATTGGTACTCATAGCAAATTAATTTGGCTGGAGGATGAGCACTGGGTGGGAGGTGTGGGATTGCACAGATTTGAGCTGGGGGGGTCGTGAGCCAATCACTTGCAGGGACTCCTGGGACCAAGTGCCCACCTAGGGTGGTATGGGCCAGCTGGATTCCACTGTGAGTATCCGAGCCTGGAGCTCAGCTGTCCTCAGCACCTGAACGTCAGTCTTAACACCAAATGACCTCCCTTTGGTCTGAGGTTGCAAAAGTATACTCCTGGGCCCTCCAAGCAGGCCCAGGTTTTGTAAGCTCAAACCTAATACAACTTGGGAGTCCTTCTCCCAAGGAATACAAAATTACAAATATATCATACCTGTAATTCCAGCACTCCGGGAGGCCAAGACAAGAGGATCCTTTGAGCTGAGAAGTTCAAGACCAGCCTGAGCAAGAGCAAAACTGGTCCCTACTAAAATTAGGAAAACTAGCTGGGCATGGTGGTGCACACCTGTAGTTCCAGCTATTTGGGAAGCTGAGGCAGGAGGATCACCTGAGCTCAAGAGTTTGAGGTTGCTGTGAGCGAGGCACACAGGGCCTTCTAGCCCAGGGTAACAGAATGAGATTCTGTTGCAAAAGCAAATTAACTACAAAAATAGTTACAAAAGTGAATATCCAGAAAAGCAATCACAACAAATTTCAGATTTTACAAAGCTGGCAAATATCATAACCATCATGAAACCTGCAAATTAACATAATGGTTTTACTAATGAGCTCCCGACACACGTCCAGGGAACCTTGGTGTTAGCCACAGATTCTTTGGTCTCCTTTTCACGTGATGACAGTTTTGTTAACATCATTTTCTACAGCAACAACAGAAGGACAGCTCAGCGTTTCCTTTGGCACATTTGGTTAGTTTGGTTTTGTTCGTGTCTGCTGGTAATTCAGAGAAAAGTCTTTCAGTTTCACAAAGACATGACTATACTTCCACTTGGCCAACTGAGACTGTTTTGAAAACATTTTGACGACTGTCATCTTTGGAAAACTTTCGCTGCCTTTCCTTCACATGGGAGCTTAAGGTTTTGGGTCATTTCAGGTTTTCTTGTACAATTAACAACATCACACGTTCTTTGAATTGACAATGCTGAATTGGTCACTGACTGTTTTATTTGTGCTTTGCAGGCCACCTTCCCTGGTGACAGTTATTTCATCTCACATCACTAAGAAATTTAAATGTTTTTTCACTGCATTTCTATGGCTCGCAGCTCTTCATTACTTAGGTTAGCACATCCTCTAAGTGCCGATGGTCACTCCTATTTGAGATCGATCTTTTCATGATTAATTCCTGCTTCTGTTACGGTCTGGATGTTTTCAATGATAATTCCCTTCTCTGTTTAGTGTTTATCTCTTTTACTTCATTTCCCAATAATATTTTGTCTCAAGTTTGTCAACTGATCTGTTAACAGATAAATGTAAGATGACGGAAGAAGGTTCCCTTCAGCTTTGTCCGGATTAGGTCTGTGATGTCGCAGTTGTTTTACTGAAATATTCACGAGTGCCCTTCTAGGTTCCAATTGCAGTGACACCCTCATTGTCATTGAATGTGCCCTGCCCTCTGGAATAGGTCTTCACACCGCAGGGCACATGTCATTGCACTCGCTGTGTCACTGAGTGTTCTCCTGATGGAAATGGAGTTCACTATGACTCCCAGAGTGTCAAAACCTCCGTTTACGACCATTCCTGTTTAGAGGAGTTTTCCAAGGACAAGTTCTGGCTCTTTGCAGTCCAGACCTTGCTTGTCCTTGTTGGCTGGCATCTCGGGGCACACTGGTGTCACCTATCTGAACTTTAAGTCTGCCCCTTGGGGTCATGACACTGGATGAGTCTGCAGAGGAGCAGCAGGAGTATCCAGAAACTATCCACACCAAACCTCCAGAGAGACCCTGGTGGCCCCAGAAACCATCTACACCAAACCTCCAGAGAGACCCTGGTGGCCCCAGAATCCACCCACACCAAACCTCCAGAGGAATCCTGGCAGCCCTGGAAGTGCTGGGGGCTCATAAGCTGCCCTCCAGCCCAAACTCAGGGTGCATTCGAGTGGGAGGAGGTAGCAGTCTTAGCCCATTACGACGGAGACTATCTCACACCTGCAAATTTCATAAAGACACGCAACCTTGGGAACACACAGGAAGAGCCTATGCAAGTCCAGGCCCTGAAGCTTGGTGTCTGCTTGGTGAGAACTGACCTCTTCGTGGTAGGACCCACCAAGAGCACGTCTGGTACCCCCTGACTAGCAGGCTGTGGCCCAGGCCTCCCTCAGAGCTGCAGGGTCTGAGCCCTCACCCATCTGCTGCAAGTCCCCTCGACCTGCTGAGCCCTCTCTCTTTGTACCAGCCACTGCTCCATGGGTTTGCGGCCCACACGGGCTGCTAATGTGCCCTGAGAACTGTCTAACGGGAGTCCCTGCCTTTAGATGGCATCAGCCCCTCCCACGTGCCATGGCCACTTTAGAGGTCACCCTGGAGCTGTGCAGTGCCCAACCTGCACAACCAGACACTCCACCTGACCACGTCGTCCTCTCTGTGGCCAGAATGACCTCTCTAACATGGAAGCTCAACCTCAGCACTTCCCGTTTAAACCAACAAACCTCTGGGCCCCTGCTGCTTGCACATTGTAAGGAGGACCCCAGACCATTTCCTGTCCATCAGTGTCAGCTCTCGTCATCCCCTCAGCTCATCCTCAAACAGGCAGAGACCCTCACCTCTCTGGGCCCTGGACCCTGCCCGCCACACTTCTCCAGCCCCTCACCTCTCTGAACCCTGGGCCCTGCCCGCCACACTCCTCCAGCCCCTCACCTCTCTGAGCCCTGGGCCCTGCCCGCCACAGTCCTCCAGCCCCTCACCTCTCTGGGCCCTGGGTCCTGCCCGCCACACTCCTCCACCCCCACTTTAGCCGAATGACTCCAGCTCGTCCTTCAGCTTGACAGTCACCTCCTCCAGGAAGCCCTCCCAGACCTGCAGCCCGTCATTTGGTGGGCGACCAAATGACCTCTTATTCACGTCCACCAGATCCTGGACTCCCGTAGGAGATACCTCACCAAACTCTTCTCCCATTTCATTTCTCTTGGCCTCTCCCATGCTCTTCCTGTGTGAACATTGGGGAAACAGATGAACAGGACGCGGGCCCTGCTCTCACGGAGCTCTGAAAATAGCGGAGAAGACAGACCGGTGCCTGGCCAGTCGCAGAGGAAAAGACAGACCGGTGCCTGGCCAGTTGCAGAGCTGGGACTTCACCACATGGGCAAAGAAAGAGCTATCGATGTTGCAGCGGCCTTCTCAGGAGCCCGAGGATTTCCTGCATTGGAGACCAGGGCTCAGGACAGAGGGATTCTGGAGCAGGACATGCAGCAGGCCTGGGGGCCAGGAGACAGAAGGGGCTCCTGCAGGGAGGAATGGAGGGCTGCAGAGGTGGCCAGGGGCCAGCTGGGCCGACAATGGGCACCATTGAGGAGTGTGCTGCCTGGAAGGCAAGGCCACATTTGCACTCTAGAGAGACGTCCTGGCAGCCCCATTGGAAACTGGGAGGCCAGCGAGGAGGCTGCCACCTTTGCTGGTGCAAACCAGTCCTCAAACTGCCAAGCAGACAGGGGTCTCATTAGTGAAAAGGGAAAGGAATTATTCTTGCTTCTTAGATTGCAAAAATCCAAGTTCAAGGTAAATATATATATATATATATATATTTCCCCCCCCCAATGTATCTAATGCATTTCTGCTAACGAGACTCCTCCCCTAAAAGGCAGCCCAGCCCCCTGCGCATCTCCATTTGTTTATGTCTAACTTAGGAGCTCCCGGCCCACACCCCCTGCACCTCACCAAGGTCTGGCAGGAGGAAGCATGGCCTTCCGAGGTGAGAGATGTTGTAAGCCCAGGTGGTGATGGTCGCCCAGCTCTGGGAATATGCTATAACCCAGTGAATCATACACTTCACAAGGGAAATGTTACATGTGTGGATTACATCTCAATGAAGATGTTTTATAAAAGGTCACATCATGAGACGTTTTTCTTTGACCCACCCCTGGTGTCACCCACACACTCAGCCCAGTTCACTGTGCCAGACAGTGCTGCCCGAGTCCTATGGGCTCCAGCTCCTGTGGTGGCTCAAGCTCCTCACTGCCCGCTCTGCCCACCTCTGTCCTGTCAGTCAGCAGCGCAGCATCACCTCCTGCAGCTACGAGCACCCCTGCATCACCCTGTGATGCACCCCATAGCATCACAGACTTGGGGGGTAAGACGGCGGACATCTGACCAGCCACCAGCCAGCTTCCTCACTCTGAGAGTGGCCGTGGACCACAACATCCAGGGAGGGTGATGGAGAGGTGGAACTGGGCCCCACCTCAACCTGCTGAGTACAAATTTGCTTTCAACCAGCTCCCCAAGTGTTTGGATGTGCATGAAAATCAGAGTTGCCTTTACCTGGGACTGCTTCTCATGCCTGCCCGAATGCCAAGCACCCTTACAAAATAGACACTGGGTTCCTTTCTACCCCCAGAGGCTCAGGTTTCACTGCTCCGGGTACAGCAGAGCATGGCAAAGAGTCACTGGCCCCAGGGGGTACTACGGAGCAGCCAGGGTTGAGAAGCTCCGAACTGGTGCCCACAGAAACTTTGCTCAATGTGGTCATTTTCCCAAAAGCCAAAGCAGGGTCTCCACCTCCTCCTGTCTCCACCAGCCGAAACCCAGCCCATGGCCCCCCATGGCCCCCCACCACTCCCCACAGCAGGTGGCTCGCACACTTTGTTCCATCCTGGCTGTGGTCACTGCCATCTCTGTGGCCACTGTTAGACTTGGCCCCAACCATGCCTGGGTTCACAGCAATTGTCCAAATGCTGAACTTCAAACAAACAGAAAGAAAATAACACTAGCCAGTCCTGTGAGATAAGGGCCTTTATCAGGGCCGTGTCCCGACTGGCACGGGCTGGGGGGATGGCTCCCTTTGACACGCTGTAAGTAAACACCACCTGTTTGTCCAGGGCGACACCGGGGCAGCCCCTGCTACTGGTGGTGTTTATCACGAGGAAGCACTGGGCCGGGTGTGAGTGTTTGGCCCGAGCAGAGGTGCAGGAACAGCAGCTGGCCGTGCCCCGGGGGCGGCCTCGTAGGGGCCCCCCCAGCTGTGCTGAGACCTGCCTGATTATTGCTTCCTGGAAGGCAATTGCTGAGAAAGGGACTTTCACTTCTTCCTGCCTTGGTGGCTCCCTTTCTAGCGTCTAGACTTGGCGTTCACAATGGCGAGGCCCTTCCGGATTCCATTCTCTGTTTGTTGCCAGTTTCCGAAGCTGCGTATCTAAATTGGGATTTCCTGGATTCCCAGAGTCTTAGGGTGGGAAGGGGCCTGGTGCAGGCGAGTGGTCAGGATGCACCAGAGCAGGGCCAGGTGGGAACTGTCCAAAAGCAAGGAGTCCCCTCTCCCCGCAGGATCTGGGCAGGAACGTTACATCCTGGGAGCAGTCAGGGGTCCCCATATCCAGGGCCCATGGTAGGACGGTCGGGCAGTGGAGGCTTCAGCTGCTGCTGTGACGCTCTGGGCTCTGCTTTGCAAACCTGGTTTGCACCTTCTGCGAGAGAGTGCCATCTCCCCAGTTCTCCCCACACCTTGAAGAGCCTTCCTGTGTTCCCCAGGGAAATCTTGTAAATGGCAGATCCTAGTTCAGTGGGTCGGGCAGGGGTCTGGGGGCCTCCTGTCTGGAGGTTCCACGGCTGTCCTGGTGCTGCTGGTGGGGCTGACCCCCTGAGAAGGGAGGGGGCCTGACTTCATCCCCTTGCAGTTGAGATGGACGGAGGCAGAGCCAGTACACCCCTGCCCCACCTGGACACTCATTCTCAGTCTGGGGATGTCCTTTCTTTAAAGGCACCAGGTTCTTGCTTGGGCTTCAGCCAGGAGGAAAGCTGTGGACGGGTGATGTTGATTGTTCTGGGGTGCAGCCACGGGCCAATCCCCGCAGGAGGTGTAAATGGCATACTGCAGGTAGCTGACCACAAGGACACCTCGGGTCAGGGCTGTGCCAGTCCCTGTTCCACTTAGGGTGGGATGGGCAGTCACCAACGAGAGCCTGGGCCTGTTCTGGAACCAGGGAATGAAGACAGTTAGTGTGGGCACGTGTGTCAGGCCCGAGCCAGCCTGACCTGTGCTCTGTGGGGTCGTGGGTCACAGAATGTGACCTGCACCTACAAAGCTCCTGCCATAACCACCGAGCAGCAGCCTGGATGTGGGCAGTGGCCCAGGACGGGGCTCATGAAGGTCTCCCGGGGCTCCCAGGTCCTCTGTGCCTGGCTCGTGAGTATTTGGCAAGTGCAGCTATTTAGAAGAGAGATCCTTCCTAGCATCTCAGCAAATTGCACATGACCCCTCAAAGGGTGAGTAAGAGAATCCTCTTTGAAAGCTCCGTCCTGACCCCAGGAGCACTGTGGACACAGCCCTGCTCTGAGCCCACACCAGAGAGAGAAAAGATGGCTTCATTCTACAGTGCCTGCCCGTCATGTTCAGCGAGGCCCAGTGTTCTCTGCAGGGAAGTGGAGCTGGGCCGGAGCCTGTGTTCCCACTGGTCTTACCAGGCGTTGAAAGAGCGAGTCTTCACTGCCCCCAACTCTGTTGTTTGCGAGCAGGATGAAGAGTGCCTGGGTGGGGGAAGCTTCTCCCCAGACCTGGGCTTCTTCCTGGACCTGGGGCTCATCCTTCTCTCCTCCCGGCCAGGAAAGCCCTAAGGGTCTCTCTCCTTCTACTGAAACTCTAAGCTGCCCCTGAGGTCCTAGCTGTGGTTCGGTATCTGGTACCACGTTGCCCAGCGGCTTCACTTAGTGGCTTAGAGCTGCACTTCATCACTAACTGTCCCAACTGTGAAGGCTGGCTGGGCTCAGTGGGGTGGTTCTTGTGAAGGCCTCAGAGGGTGGTTGAGGCTCAGTTACACAGCTGGGGGGTCAGCTGGGGGCTCTCGGGGCCGTTCCCTAGAACGTCTACTGCTTGGGCTTCCCATAGGCCTGAGTGTTTCAAGAGAGGGGAAGAAACTGCACACTTCTAAATAATTAGTGGGTCTAAGAAGAAGTCTCAAGGTAAATTTAAAAAAAATAGATTGACTTAAAGGAAAACAAAATGCAACTTAAAGTCTGTGAGGTGCCCTGCTCAGTGCTTAAGAGGAAAATAGGAGGGAGTTAAACGCAAATATCAGAAAAGAGGAAAGATATTAAATCTAGAACATGTACTTTCACCACTAGAAACTAGACGAAGAAGAGAAATTCAAGCCTAAAGCAAGCAGGAGAAAAGAAATAATAAAAAGTGGAGGACAAATCAATACAATTTAAAACAGGAAAGTAATAGAGAAAATTCACAAAGCCTATAGCTGGTCTTTTGCAAAGACGAATACAAGTGAGGAACGTCTGTCCAGGGTAACCAAGAGAAAAGGAGGGCAGACAAAAAGCACCGATGTCAGAAAGGCAGGCAGGGTCATCACTCTTGGGCCCATGGCCAGGGACAGGGAGGAAGAGGGATCCTGCAAGAAACTCTGTGTCACACACTCGACAACTTAGAAGGAACAGGGGGACAGAGCAGAAAGCAGGGCCCACATAAGGGCTGGCCCAGGAGCAGGACCATTCTGCGGGCCAAGGCTGTCCCAGGGCCCACTCCCCACCCCCAGGTTCAAGGTGGGAGAGGGACGAGGCCATAGTGCAGATGAGCTTATGAGGTGGACGGCACCTCGTTCCTCTCTGGAAGTAAAACGCACCACACTTATGTGTCACCTCCTCCAGAAGGGCCTCTTTACTACGAAATCAGCATTTCTTAGGCTTTGCTGCACGATAATATCATGTGGGAAGCTTTTGACAAATATCCACACCTGACTTTGCCCGGTCTGACGGGGCCAGGGTACCTTTCAGAAGCTTCCCACCTGGGAACTGTGTTTGCAGCTGGGGCCGAGAGAGTCACTGTGGCAGGTGAGTGAATGAATTTGCAAGTGACTTTTCAGAGTGGAGCATCCTGGCTAAACACTACAAGAATAGCAGTTTGGGAAATAAATATTTAGAAACTAAATATTGATAGCGCAGCAAAGCAAGAAAAAGAAAACAGGACTAGGTGAGTAGTGAAAGAAAACAAAAACACAGCCGAAGGAGGAGAGAGGAGGAACGTCGTAGAGACGAGGGCAATGGGCAGCTTTGCTGTCTGTCTGGGAAGAAGGTTGAAAAATGAAAACCTACGGTGGGGTCTCAGCCTCTGAGCTGGTTTAAAAACAAAACATCTCCCCCCTAAAGAAGGCCCAGGGAGGGTTCCTTTCTCCCATAATAGTATCATTTAGAGTTCATGACGGACATGGAAAAAAATCTATGTTCAACAATGTTTTTGGTTTTGCTGGCTACTAAAACAGCAAGAAATTTAAAAATCCTCCAAGACACTCCCTGATATTTACTTCCTGAGTTGACCGCCTAAAACCTGAGCTGTATCTCCGTATATGAAACGCAGCAGGTGGAGACACGTGGGATGGATTAGGGTGGCATCCGGGAGCAGCCTGGAGCAGCCTGCCGCAGGGCCTCGTGCCTTGCCTTGCTCATCTTGCTGTTTGTATAAATATTGGCTGAAGAAAATGTCATCAAACCACGAGTGTCACAAAGTTCAGGGATAAATCTCATGACATGGATGAGAAAGGGAACGATTCAAAAGATGCTAGAGAACTATACCCAATGCATCTCTAAAAAACCTACAACTTACTATCTGGTGTTTGAGACAAGTTTAATAAAGGCTTACAAAATAGATAAACTTTGGCAAGGTGGAATGGGGTCCCCAAGTCCCACAGAGACAAATGTAAAGTCCTCTACCTACATCTGAAATCCTACTGCACCAGCACAGATCGGAGGTGTCCTGGGTGGGAATCAAGAGTTTGGAGGAGAGTGGTGTGGGTTTAACCTGCAACAAGCTCGTCCTGAGCCCAGAATGTGGTGTGGCTGCTCAATAGTGACTCCGTCTTAGGACAGCTTCCTAGAAATCCATTGTCCACATGAAGACAGCAAGTCTCTAATAGGTTCTGAGCAGCTTTAGGACAAAGCCCGGTGTTGCTGTTGTTGTTTTTTGTTGTTGAGAGAGAGTCTCACTATGTCACCCTCGGTAGACTGCTATGGTGTCGCAGCTCACAGCAACCTCAAGCTCTTGGGCTTAAGCAATTCTCTTGCCTCAGCCTCCCAAGTAGCTGGGACTACAGGTGTCTGCCACAAAGCCCGGCTATTTTTGTTGCAGTTGTCATTGTTGTTTAGCAGGCCTGGGCTGGGTTCAAACCCCCCACCCTCGATGTATGTGGCTGGCGCTGTAACCACTGTGCTACAGGTGCCGAGCTGAAGCCAAGTGTTGTGTTGTTTTCCAGACCTTGTTTTTAGAGGAAGGATCCCTGGGTGTCCTCAGAGAAGGGCAACATGGAGGGCAACCTCCCCTGTCCTCCTGAGGAGTGAAGACCTGGCAACCCTGTCACCTGGGCTGGGAGCTTGTGGGGGGAACATGTAAGTCTTGACACAGCTAAGATGTCTCCTGACAAAGAGGTGGAGGCTTTTTTTTTGGAGGTCCAGAGAATGGAATGGAAACCTCGAATGAAAACCTTCATAGAGAATAGCCCAGCTCAAGCAGAAGGAAGAGCGTCTCTCTTTTAAAAACCCCAAATACTGCGGCACACAGACAGGGCCTGACCAGAGAGACTGATAACCACACACTTACCATGCGGCTCTCAACCACATTTGCATTTTTCCATTGTTTATTCAGATATAATTTTTAAGACATTAAAACAGTATGGATGCATTTGAAATCTCTTAAGTACTTCCCATTCTGCAGAGGGCTTCGCTTGTGTTTCACGACGCTTCCAGATTCATTCCTGGTGATAACGCAGCTGTGGCTGATCCGGGTCAGCGCTGAGGGGTGTGCTAGTGAACCAGGAAGCCTGGGCCTGTTTACCTGCGCCCCTGTGGACGGCACTGCTCCCCGAGTCTTTGCTATTTCAGACGCGCCAGTCCTGGGCGCACTGTGAGGGGACGGAAGCTCTGCTGGGTGTGTGCTGGGTGGAGGGTCAGGACACGCTGGACTTTGGAAGCATGCTGTTTTGCAGAAGTTGTGTCAACTTCTGAATCTCATGGCAAATAGGATTAATAACCCTCTCCCCAGCTTCATTGCTGCCGACCTGACCGATGAGCGAGGAGTCAGACCTGGTTTTGGTCACAGCTGGCATGTCCCTCATCGCCCGTCGGAGGGTTTCCTTGAGGTTGACCATCTGCTCAGAACCTCGGCTCCTTTCCTGGGGGGTGATGTTTATCATTGCTTACTGATTTGTCAGTTTCTTTATATATAGTTTGACCACTAAATCTTTGCCAAAAATATACATCGTACATGTCTTTCCCAGCTTGTAGATTATCTCTCCATCCTATTTAGCATGTAGGGGTGTTTACATTTTTTGGGAGGGGGCTTTAATTTCTGACTGTATTTTTTTTAATTTTCACATATACGTATGTTCATTAGGCTTCCACTTTTTGCCTTCACAAAATTAAAAAGGCTTACAATGTAACAACAATAATGATGTTTAAGATAGGGACCAGAAACAAAAACCTCGCAAAGAACGAACAAAGACAAATACATTCAGAAGGGGTGTTTACATTTTAACAGCATCATGTCCAACAGAGTCACTGTTTCTGACTTGTGAGTTTTGAATCTTGTTCGCAGCACCCCCTCTACCCGCGTTGTTCCTAGAGGCTTTAAAACTTTGCTTTACACACTTACAGATATTTAACTACCTGGAATAGCAACAATTCTGCCTCTCTCACTAATTCTTAGTCTGTCTTCCTTTTTCCGGTGATGGTGCATTGCCCGAGATTGTGAGATGTCAAGAGGAGACGATGACAGGCGGCACGCTTAGTGTCATTCTGAGGATCACAGAAACTACCACCACATTGTCGTTATCAAATACCAGCTTATGGCAGTGTGCAGGAGATATCCTGTATCAGTTTTATAATTTTCCTTCCATTTCTAGGTTTTTTTGTTTGCTCATTTGTTTTTATCAGGGGGATTATTCGCTTTCCTCAGGTAACTTTTCTACTTCTATAGAGATGGTGAGGTATCCAGGGCAGGGGTCTAAAAGCTGACTTCTCTAATGAAAGGCCTTTGCTCAGGGAACTGAATCCACTCCACCAATATTACAGAGGACAGACCCTTCACCAGGCCTGACAGAGGAAGCGCAGACCCCCACGGGGGCTGGTAAGAATGTGCCCTGTCTCTTCAGTAATGGAAATTTCCGTTCAATAAGCCATTGTAGGAACCCAAACTTGAAAAGACTCAAATAATCTCTGGTGGTCTTCAGTCATTGGGGTCACTAAGTGAATGGATGACATTGGCCCTGTTAGACACGGCAGAGAAACAGCCCAAATTTTAAGAAGTTAGATTAGATTGGGGACAAAGCTTCCCCGCACTTTAACCAGCAAGGGGCTCACCAAGGAACGGTCCAAGTGGGCAAGATCCAGCCACGTTGTCACGACAGCTTGTCCCTCTGGAATCTTTCCTACTGATCATGTTGCACCACATAAACTTTTCTTTTTGATTGTCTAACAACTGATGTGTTGAGTCATTTCTCTCCAACTTTGGCCAGCACGTGGGTTGACTTGGGTGGTTGGTTGGTGGCCCGTTCCTGGCCCTGACTGCAGCTCTCAATAAGCGCCAGTGCCAGACCCCAGCTCCAGAGCCCCCAGTCCAGCCTCTGGAATGAGACCTGGGTGTTGGACCTTTGTAAGCATCCCCAGAGGGGTCCTAGAGAGGACTGGCAACTGTTGCGATAGACATGTGGTCACAGGGACTGCCCTGCTTTCTCTTCAAAGAGGCTGCTGCCAAATAGGAATGGTGGTCACTGGCCGTTGGGATGTGTGCTCCACCATCAGCTCCACCTGCCAGCCGGTTGATGGCCATTTGGCCATGTCATGGTGGAGAGGTATCATCAATGCAGCTGTTTGGTGCTTTAGGCAAAGCCTCTGATTGTTTGGATTCCCCTACATGAGTGCCAGGTGCTCTGGCGTGGCCAGGGCAGCTCCCACGGAGAAGCTGGCCAGAGAGCAGGCTGGAGAGGTGGATGGAGCCACTGGGACATGGTCTCAGCTAGTCTAGGAGGCTCCCCAGTCACGAGGAGCCACCACAAAGGCCACAGCAAGGGTAGAGTGCCTGTGTGCCCGTTAAGAGGTGCATAGCAGGGAACAGCTTGTAAAACATGTTTCCGTTCTGCCTCAGTCAAATCTGTAAAATAACCCCAAGGAAACCAGGTAGGGAGGTTAGAATTCTTAAACCCATTTTGGAAATGGCAAAACTGAAGCTCACAAGGGTTGAGAGATTCCATCAGTGTCCTGCGGCCAGCAAACAGCATACCAGAATCAGAACAGAGTTATCTGGAACCAACACTATCCCACGAACTTGAACTCCAATCCATCCTTCTACACAATTTAGAAAGCAACACCAGTGTCAGCTGTCCTGCCCTGACCATCCTCTGTGGTGGCACACGGCCCCCTCCTGTCACCGCCTGCCGGATCACAGTGCCTACTGGGAACATCTTTCTGGGAGGGGAGCAAAAGAAGCAGCCGGAGCCTCCCCAACTTGTTGTCTTTGGAGTTCACATCAAGAGTCCACTTGGGAAAAACCAGCTTGAGGCTGCAATGAAGCTTTAAATCAGAGATCCCCCCCCTTTTCTATTATGATATCAAAAATATCACAGACCCCTCAAGACAGCAGCTTAACTTTTAATATGTGTGGATCGAGAAAACATACATTGACAAAAAAATGTATTCTATAAATTTCGTTACACTCTTCAATTATTTTCGGAAAACCAACAATGGCAACTTGATGCACTTTTAAAAATAATAGTCTGATGGTGGCACCTGTGGCTCAGTGAGTAGGGCGCCGGCCCCATCTACGGAGGGTGGCGGGTTCAAACCCAGCCCCGGCCAAACTGCAACAACAAAAAAAAAAATTAAAAAAAAAATAGTCTGATTCCTACATGCAAGACAGAACTTTCTCTAAAGATGCTTTCAGTAATACGTAATAAAATGTCCATTTAAAACAAAAGATGCACACTTAAGTTTGTAGGAAAGAATAATGTGACTTGTGGGGTCCAGGAAGACTGATAACTTCAATGGCGTTGGTAAGTTTATGGGAGCTCATTAGCCCATTTGCCTATTTCAGTCTGTGCTTGAAAATTTTCATAGTAAAAAATTTAAACAAACATAATGCCTGGTTTGCAAATAAATTCACAGATCCCATAAAATAATCCGTCCCCTCCCCACGGCAACGCCTGGAGTGGTGGTAGACCACGGCCAGTGCCTGCTGCACGGTTGTTTTTTTTCATCCGTTGGCTCAGAATGGAACCGGGCTGTGAGTGTCTCACATTTGCTCATTAGTCCAACTTTTCTATTCCATTCTTCACAGATGATACCAAAGGTCAATCGATAAATATCGATCAGTCCCCTAACACGTGTTAGGTGCTGGGATGGGTTTAATGGAACCACAGGGCACCGACCTTTGTCCCAGGAAGCTTGGGGTCATCCAGGAGACAGATGCTAAACAAATCCTAAAGAATGATGAGTAAAATACAACAAGAATGCCAAATGTTTGGGAGGAGCAGACAGGCACCACGAGATCACATAACAAGGAAGCATCATCCAGGCTGGGGTCAGGGCGGTGTCCTGGAAGAAGTGACATGCTTCTGAGGCCCAGATGGTCAGCAGGAGTCTGTCCAGCCCTGAGACCAGCCCTGGGAGTTCTCCCGACGTTTCAGGGTGCCCTGGCTCCTCACTCCTGTCTGTGCACGGTGCAGGCTCTGGGTGAGGGACTCCTTGCTCAGCAGCCCCAGGAGATCCCTGAGTGAGCAGCAGGAATTCTGTCAGCAGCTGGCCCTGAACACAGGACTAATTTTGGTGTGTTTGATATAAAGTGGGAAAGCAAAAGTAATCACCTGCCAAGGAGTCCCTCTTCCTGACAGGCGCGGCGATCAGGTTCCCAGATGCGTGGGCAGCGGAGCCAGAGAGGAACATCCATCTCCCCGACAGTCTGGGGTGGCCGCCAGGGCCAGCTCACGTTTCCTGGGCTTGCTCATGGGAGATGAAAGCTAGGGGCTGTGGGGACAGGGAGGGGGCAGTGGGCACAGGGAGGGGGCCAGAGCCCTGGCAGTGAGGCTTTCTGAGTGTTTTCTGGGTACCAGGCAGCAGGTAAATGCTCTGCTTGTGCGGGGCTGTGCCAGAGGCGCCTCAGTTCAGACCTGAGCTCCGGATGCTCATCTGCAGAGCGCCTGCTCTCCCTGAACTCTGGCCAAGTCCTTCAGGTCACCCCGGGGCACCCCCTGGTCCACTCCTCTGTCCTGCTGCACTCAGTCCCTTACGGGATCCGACCAGCCTCACCCTAACCCTGCCCGTGCCACCGGCACCCAGGAAGCCCCAAGTCGGGAGGCAGCTCCGTGCTCCTGCCTCTCTGCACTGGCTGCACCCAAAGGGCATCCTGGGGTGACCCCTTGCCCCACCTCCTCTCCTTCAACTGCTCTTCACACTCTCTGCACTGCCCGCCCCCTGTTCCTTCCAGATTTTTCTGCACAGCCACACTGCCATGTGATTTGATCACTTGTTTGTTATTTTGCTCTTTCAGCTCACAGTGGTGCCAGCTCTGCTCACTGTGGAATCCCCAGGGCCAGACCCTACGCTGAGCTCTCTCAGGGTCTGTGACAGCAGCTGCTGGCCATGCAGACTGACATTCCCCAACATCTAAGCCACAGGGAAAGTTGAGTTGTTTTATGCCAGAGGCTGTCAGTCCGCAGGTGTCCAGTGTGAGTGTCCTCCCTGGTCCCAGTGTGCCAGGAGGACCTGATGGGCAGTCCCTCCCTCCTGCTGAGCCTGAGGGTGGGCTCAGGGGTGCCCCCGCACAATGCCGGAGACACCTGCCAGCCCAGCTCTGCAACAGCTGGATTCAGAGTTGAAAAATAGAAAGTCTAAATGCCGAGACTCACATGGAAACAAACTCTTCTCCAGAGCTTAAATTTCTTCAATTTACCATCAGCGGTGGGTTGAGAAGCGGACCTTCCTTACCCCTCCCTGTGCTGACCCGAGGTGCGCACAGACGTTTGCATGCAGAGTGTTTGCTGTCTCTTTATTTTATGAAGAAGGGGGTAAGTTCAGGTGTAAGGTCGATGTCCAAAAACAGAGGCCTGGATAAATCAGTTACAGTGCAGCCTCATGAGAGGAGAAAGCAGACGTGGAGCTAATTTCTCCACCCAGGTGAGGAACCTGAGGAAGAGGCAGCGGGTTCTGTGCGCCTAATACACAGAATGAGACGTGTGTCGGAATAGTCACAGTGCCTACCCCCCTTAGCAGTGGGATTAAATGTGTTCCCACGTTCTGCATTTTCTGAATTTTCCACAATAGAAACTATTTCTTTATAATTAGATACAAGATAGTAGGTGTTACCAACTTACTTCTCACTCTTTCCAATGAATTTGTCCCATGGGAAATGGCAACTCATTTAATCAATCCGCTAGCCTGGTGCAGCCAGAGATCCTTGAAAAATGCAGCTGTGTTACCTTTGAAAAGAAACTCACTGGGGAGGTGGACCCGTCAACACCAGGAATGAGGTTACTTTAGCAAACAGCTGATTTCCAGGGTCCCGAAGAAAAAATGGTAGTAAACAAGTGGACGGGTCTACGTCACCCTCCAGATGGAACATGGGACAGGCAGGTTGGGTCCTGCACAGCTGCAGGGGGCAGGGGTGTCGACTATCCAGAAACTGGAATTTTTAAAAAGCTCCCCCAACAGGGGTGCTGAATCCTGCTCTCTGTCCCCACCACACCTACTAGGCAGCCCCACAGACAGCAAACAGATGGCCTCCCCCAAGGTCCGCCCAGCACTGACTGGATCACCACCCACGGTTCCCTTGGGGATGGCCACTTTGGGGGTGCTGGCTCGACCCCTTCCTCTGGAGCCCACTTCGTGCACCTTGCTGGACATGGTTCTTTCCCGTCTCTGCATTTCTGCCCTTTGGTTCCACTGCTCTGTTTTCAGTGTATGTTTGCAGGCCTTCCTGCCCATGAATGTGGCCTCTGAGGGGCAGCAGCAGATCACCCTCATGCCAACATGCCCATCTCTGGCCCATTCTAACTGTCCTCTCTGGAGGTCACTGTACTGGGGCCGGCCTTCTCTTTATCCATCAAGGAGCCTGTTCCCCTTTGATGAACTGAGTTGTATCCTGTCCCCATCCAAATTCACACAGTGAAGCCCTCCCTCCAAGGTGACTGCGTTTGGAGAGAGGCCTTTTAAGGAGGTGATTAAGGTTAAAGGCGGTCCCACGGGGACCTTATCTAGTGGGACGTGTGTCCTGAAGTGAAGTGGTGTTGAGAACACAGACACACCCTGAGATAGCCTGGGTGAGGACACAGTGAGAAGAGGGCCCTCTGCAGGTGGCAGAACGAGTCAACCCTGCCAGCATCTTGGTCCCGGACTTTCAGCCTCCAGAACTGTGAGAGAGTAAATGTCTGTTGTTTAAGTCACCTGGTCTGTGTAGTTTGTTGCAGGAGAACAAACAGACCAACGGACCCCGCATGGCCGAGGGCAGGCACATCACCTAAGGGGAGTCAACCTGACAAGTTCTGCTCTCCATGGAATTTGAATCTGGTATCAACTGACCCAAGGGTGAGACACGGTCGGCCTTCAGTCCTTCCACCTGTGGCTTCTGGAAAACGGCTGCTCTTGAGGGCCCTAGAGCCATCTAGGGTCCCATCCTTTCTGAGACCTGCTTCCAGAATTCTCTTTTCAAGCCTGTGAACTATCCCAGGTCAATGAATTCCTTTTCTCTTAAGTTAGGGATGTTTTCTTACTACAACCAGAAATTCCCAAATAATAAAACTCTCTAAAAAGACAAAAACTTTCAAATAATACAAAAGCAGATTTTTTTTTAGATTGAAAAGAATGTTAACTAATCTTAATTAATGACATCATTTGTATGGTCGTTGATTGAGGCCAGGGCTTCCCTCGCGCACGTCTAAGCAGACAGAAGTGGCAGGTGTGGGATTCCCTCAGTGCAGCACCCCTGTCCCTTTATCTCCTTATTACTCATCACAGGCAGGGGTGGAAATGGTTCATTCTCTGAGTCCCACTGGCGTCTGCTTCAACGGCAAATACGTGGATTTTTGTACCCAACAAGATGAGAAATTAGTGCAAAATTAGTAATGGAACAACCTGCTCCAAGAGCTTACCCCTCAGAATTTAATAAAAAGCACAGGTGTGGTGAGAGGTGCCCACCACAGGTAGCTGGGGGCAGTCAGGAGAGCTGGGTCCAAGAGCTCCTATCTATACGGAATCAGCCTTGTTCTGATTTAAGACAAACTCATTGCCAAGTAGCAAACACAAAGAACCTTTTTCTTTTCTAGTTTGGATGCTTTCTCAGGCTGTGCTTTTTAATCAAGGTCTAGTCGAACATTTAGTTCAAAACCTTTGGCCAAATCTAAGACAAAGTGTTCAACTTAAAAAAAAAAAAAAAAAAGTGGGCTTTGTGCCTGTAGCTCAAGAGGCAAAGGCACCAACCACATACACTGAAGCTGGTGGGTTCGAATTGAATCACCATACTTGTTACCATCATCCTCACCATCCTCACCACCACCACCACCATCATCGTCCTTATCACCATCACCATCATCATCGTCAACATTATCACCATCCTTGTTACCATCATCACCACCAGCTCACCAACATCCTCACCATCACCACCACAACCACCATCATCATCATCATCAACATTATCACCATCCTTGTTACCATCATTGTCCTCATCACCATCACCATCATCATCATCATCATTATCACCATCCTTGTTACCATCATCACCACCATCACCATCATCGTCCTCATCACCATCATCATCATCATCAACATTATCACCATCCTTGTTATCATCATCACTACCATCACCATCATCACATCAACATTATCACCATCCTTGTTACCATCATCACCACCATCACCATCATCGTCCTCATCACCATCATCATCAACATTATCACCATCCTTGTTACCATCATCACCACCATCACCATCATTGTCCTCATCATCGTCAACATTATCACCATCCTTGTTACCATCATCACCACCATCACCATCATCGTCCTCATCATCATCAAAATTATCACCATCCTTGTTACCATCATCACCACCATCACCATCATCATCCTCATCATCGTCAACATTATCACCATCCTTGTTACCATCATTATCACCATCACCATCATCGCCCTCATCACCATCATCATCAACATTATCACCATCTTTATTACCATCATCATCACCATCATCATCATCGCGTCATCGTCCTCATCACCATTTTCATCATCAACATTATCACCATCCTTGTTACCATCATCATCGCCATCACATCATCACCATCATTGTATCATTATCATCGTCACTGATTTTATTTGGCCTCTTGTCATCTGCCTGGCACTGGCCAGCTCCTAAACCTGCATTTGCTCACTTAGCGTCCCATTAGTGCCTCCCTCTCATGGTTCTCCCTATGAGCACTCAATGTTTCTTCACACATTACATTACATTTCAAGAGTATCGTTTTTTTGGTCTGCTGATTCTTCCCCTCTTCTCTGTTCAGAATGTAGCCCCAGAGGGATTTTGCTTGCTTCATTGATAACAGGGTTCCCAGAGCCCAGCCCTCTGCCTATCACATAGTAGCCACCCAATAAACAGTGGTTGAATAGAGAACGTTCTTGATAATTTCATGAGTTAGATACTATAATTATCCTCATTATAGAGATGAGGAAAATGAAGCTTAGAGAAGCTAAATAACCCATCCAGGGCTACCAGAGTTGGAATTCAGGAGCCCAGTGATGAACTTCTGCCTCTGGTTCTTTAGTCCCTGCTCACGAGCACACTAAGTTGTGACTTCTTTTTTGCCCCAGAATTAGCAAGGCGTAGATGCCTCAAGACTATTAAACTTTCATGTCTGTGGTTACTTTTCCTGAAGCAAATGCAATGCATCTCTGCTTTCCAAAGAGAAAGAAAAAAAGATTCTTCAGGAGTGGAAAGTCACCACCCATCTGCTCCTCTGCTGGACGTGGACACCTGAGCTTGTCTTTCCAAGACACTTAAGAAATTATTTGCTCTGACTCTGCAGCAGGGATGAAAGTTGATGGACAAGACTCTAATTAAACCCTAAGTTATAATTTAATAGCTGAGATGTTTAGGTTGTAAAGGACTTTGATCCTAGAAATAGTGCTAATAATATTCCTCCACCCCCACCTCTTCCATCTCTGCTCAGCTTCCCTAACTCCAGGCTGGGAGCAGCAGCTGCACTGCTGTGGTGTTGAAAAGAAATTAGTTCCCTGCAGTGGCTGAATGAGCTGCCTTTAAAAATAACAACAACCCCACATGGGATCTTGAGATAGCAGTGTCCCTGTGGGCTCCCTTGGTAGGGACCTTTGCATAGTGATGGCTGCCAGATGGCTCTGGGACAAATTCCAGTGTCTGTGATGATGGAGCAGCTGCCTCAGGTGGGGGGCAGCTAGGGCAGGAGGAGAGGGGCCGCTTTGGTAAGATTCAAGGTAATTGACCCTCTAGTGCTTCTGTGGAGAGGAGGATCCAAGTTAAAAACTAATAATAAATAATAATATTTTTTAAAAAAATCTAGCACAGTTGGAAGACTGAGTGGCTCTGAGAATGAATGTGGGTGGCAGCCCTGGAGAGGTGGATCTTCTGAGACCAGACGACCCTTGGTTCTTGCAGTTTTGCGAGAAGGGACCTGAGACTTGACCAAGTCACAAACCATCTGATTTGGATGTTTTCTCCCTAATTAAATTCAAACCATTCATCAAGTGAGAGACAGTTTTCCTTTTGCCTTTGACCTCAAGTTGCTTTACTCTTCGAATCTGTCACCCTGGAAATTTTACCCTTCTGGGAGAGGGCTCACCCCAAGCTTTTGAAGTTAGCAGAAAAAAGATAAGGTGACAGAGGCCGGCAAGGTGGCTCCCAGCAGGGCACAACTAGCCAGGGCGGCTCCTGTGCAGGCAGCCCCCTGCCCAGGGTGGGACATTATTCTGTTTTCATTTGCTTGCTTAACCAACACATTTTTTGTATTATATGCCAAGGATGAGTGTCACTGGTCTTTTGAAAGCTATCATTCTGCTATCCTGAGGCAGACACCCATCTTTCTTACCCTGGTTGGCTAATGGGCAGTTACTGCCTTAAGAAAAAAAAGCTCTGGGCAGATTTGGGGAGCTATTTGTTATTCCACAAGGTTCAGCCTCTCCTGCTAGAAACAGCGAGGCTGGAAAATAGCCCAGACCCCTGCAGCACGCTTTTAATTCTGCTGAAAAGTGACTTGGCCTCCGGGGATGGAGGTGGGGAAGGTTAAATAGTGTTTCAATTATTATTGTCCCACTGAAAAGAAGAAACATGACCTGGGCGAAAGTCAACCTCTGGGATATGAACACGGAGAGCAGGGAGCATCCAGGGCACAACCTACCTCCTGACACTGCTTTCTGATGGCTGTGGTGTTGGGTTTCCAGAATGTCACGGTTATCTGCTCCGGGGCTTGTGCGGATTAACATCTGACCGTGGGTCCTGGCCCGTTACCTCGGTTGGGTTAGTGGTGTCTGCTCCAATGAACACATCGCCCATGTGCTCACGTCCAGGCATGGCTGGAGCTGTGCCCAGCGGGAAATGTCTCCATCGAGACATACAGGTGCCAGGTCAGGGAGCCCTATCGCCTACTCGAGGGCACCAGACCCCTCCTGATTTTGCACCTTTTAAATCCATGTGGTCTTCCAGTCACCAGCCTCCCTGGGAGGAGACCCCATGAGCTTATTAAACCAGGCAAGTGCCCATCTTCTCCTAACAACACCTTCTCACTGATAAAGCTGGTCACTTAGTGACCAGTACGCTGGGGCCACTCAGACCCCACATCACAAGATATGGTCCCCAATCTTTGAGACCATTTAATCTCCTCAGTTAGTCCCAAGAGTCAAATGAGATAGTTTGGAACATTTTGAGAGAAAAGTGCCAGTTGGATAAGAAGGTTTTTGTAGAAGTGTTCAGGCTGAAAGGGCCACCAGGCTGCATCAGACCCCTGAGTGGCACATCCGTGTGGTCGCTCAGCCCAGAGAGCTGGTGCACGGTTCACAGGATGCACCAAGCCTCATGCTGCTGTCAGCTTCCCGGGAGCAGCACTGAGAATGCTGTTTGAGATTAAAGCCACCAACCTCATCAAGTTGCACAGACTTCAGGGTCTAGGCCACCAAGGACAGGCAATGCACAGCCGCCAGGGACGGAGGAGAGCCTCAGGAAAAGAGATGAGGTATTAGGAACCCCGGGTCCACAGTAAATGGCCCAACTCACAGTCCAGCTGATGTCCTGTTCACAGGGCGACTCAGGGCTGTAAGCAAGCACCTGTCTCACAAACTGTGATAGGAACCTCGGCTCCTGGCTTCACTGCTCAAATCGCTGTGCACTGAGGGAGGACAAGAAGGCCTCCTGGCCAGAGGCGGGGCGAGGCACAGGAGTGGGCAGTGGAGCGAGCACACACCCAAGGCTGTCCCCGGGGGAGGAGAGGGGTCGGTCAAGGTGTACAGAAGAGCCACCATCATTTTCTTCAATGCCGCAGGTTTCTTTTGGTCCACACAATACTGTAAAATTGGGAACATCTCACCCACGTGTCCAGCTGCCCTGCTACTCTTGATACACTGACCACAGACAGCCAGAGCTCCCCATCGGGAGTCCTCTTGGCTGGGTGTTGGCCTCGGTTTGCCACAGTCTCCACCCGCCTTGCTAGATCACGTGACAAGGCCACCTATGGCTGGGCAGTCGGGCTTCAATGCCGCCCGATGGCCAGAGGAAATGTATCCTCTGCCATGTGTTTACAGTGTTGAGTCCAGTGATCCAGAGTGGACATACATCCAGAGAGACTGAGGGTCAGTCACAGATGGAGACGCTGTTAGCCAGTCACAGTTGAGGTGTCATTTGCTCCCAAGAGGACGCGTGGATACACCCCGAGGGGCTCTGGCCTCCAGCCTACCCGACCCGCCTCTGATTGGCACCATTGGTCTCCCTGTGCCCCTGGCCTTCCTTGTAACAGGGATGTGGTCATCACTTATCCAAGCTCTGGGACCCTTTACTCCCAATGCCGATCCACGGGAGTCACTGATTTCCTGGGATGAGAATTTTTGTATTTTGGTGTTGAAAAGGCCATACTTTCTTTCCTCCCTAAATCAGCTTTCTTTTAATTGTTCAGGAACGTGAAAACCCTTGAAAGTGACTGTCACTGTGTTCACATCAGTAATTGCCCTCAGAATTGTGAGCTGGTGATGGGTTTAAATCCCCTGCTGTGCCCTCTGACCTCCAACATGATGAGGGTACGGTGGGAAGGTGAACAGCCCCCGCCTGCCCTGAGATCTGGGCTGGATTAGGCGTCTGAAGCATGACCCTTCCAGAGGACGAGGCCAGGTCGCAGTGGGTGTTGGGCAGCTGGGTCCCAGACAGAGGGACGAGCCTTGTTTAACTGCCCTGCATCTGCTCAGAAGGCCCCACAAATTTAAGTTTAGATGTTAAATAATGAGCAATCATGCAAAGGAGAGGGAAGAGGGACTTATCTTTTCCACCTCCCCAGTTTCCAGCTTGCAAAACAAACAAAGGCCTCAGAATTGCTTGGGTGAGATGTTGGACCTTAAAAGTCCTACTAGTTTCTGAAGCTGGGCACACATGGGCAACACTGATTCTTTTCCCAAGCAATTAAAGTATTAAAAATAAGACAGCAGAACACAGGAAAATAAAAAGTGCAGAACCCAGGAAGCAAAATGCAATGAGGATGTGGCTCATCCTTGTCCCATGATCCATCCTGTGTCCCCAGGAGCTCCGTACTTGGCTGGCTGGCGGCTGATGTGTATGATGCCAAGGTTGGAATGGATGGTCCTTAATATTGAATGCAGGACCTCTCAGCACTGGAACTGGTGTGCCCTGGGCACAGGGGAAGCTGGCATTGCTGGAGCCGAGGTAAGTGTTGGGATCTCTGGGGGCACCCTCCTGGGCCATTACTGTATGATGTTCAAGGGATTTTGTTTAAGGCACAAACCCAGCTAGAGAGGAGAGAACCGCAGAGAAATTTGGAAAGTGCAAGCACTTGGACGGACAGGTATTCCCTGACCAGGTCAGCCCTGGGAACTGAATCCTAAGGTCAGGTCTTGGAGGGGCCTCTGGTGTGGAGCAGAGAACCCCAAAGGCTCAGGAACGGGAACCTCAGGTGCTTCTAGCAGTGAGGAGAGGCAGGGCCCCAGGACCCCCTCCACGCCAGATGCCCGGCCATGCAGGCCCCACCACAGAAGCAATCGAGGCCCACTTACTCTCTGAGAGGCCAGCAGAGAGCATCTCCAGAGCAGGTGAGGCCAGGCCCAGCTGAGGGTGGGGGTCTCTGAGGTGTGGAGGGCTGATCTCCCCAACCCAAAGCCCTGGCCACCCTCTGACTCTCAGAACAACTGGGCCTCCACCTTCCAGGCTGGGAGGAGAGCCCTGTGGGTTTAGGAGGAGATGCCCAAGTGTGTTGACATCCAGGATCCAGCGACACATCCTGGCAGCCCCACACAGGGGAGCCCACACTTGCATATCCTTCCCACACCCCCAAGGGTCACCCCTTGCCCTCTAGCATCCTGCTCTTAAATAGGAGACGGCAACTGCAGACCACCATCTCACAGACACAGGCAACCTGGACACCGGCTTATGTGGAATGTCCAGGACAGAAAAATCCACATAATGGAGACAGATGTGACCAGTGGTGTCGAGAACCAGAGAGGGGGTGGGAGTGGTTCTAATGAGTACAGGTTTCCTTCTGGGGTGACACCTCCTCACACAGTGATTGTGTTAAATGCCTCTGCATTGGCACACTCAAAGGGTTGAAAAGGCAAACTTGACACCACGTGTATTTTACCACAATAATAAAAAAGGAAACAGGAAGGAAAAAGAGGATCTTTAGTTCAAAAAAACTTTACAACAAGATAAACTACCACAAATAACCTCAGAAAGAGAAGGGAAAAAATATATTCATGAAACAAGAACAGTATTTCATGAAAGGAGGGTTCTCAGAGGGCTCTTGGCAGCAAAAGATAACAATAGAATCCATAAAGGAAAAGTTCAAGAGGGAAGGTGGAAGAGTAAGGAAATCTCTCAGGAAGTGAGCCAAAATTCAGACTTCTCAACCCCAACATCGGGGCAGGTGCCAGCTGAGAGGAGCCTGGAATTGTCAACAAAAAGCATGTCCATCTGAGAATTCTCAGCTCCACAAGGCTATCAGTCAGATGTGGGGGTGGAGGAGAGACATTCTCAGTCATCCCCAGGGTCAGGAATGTGCTTCTCACACCTGGGCGCTGCGCGCTGATGGACGGTCCCTGCACCAAGCCAGCCGAGGAAGAGGAAGAGCGAACCTGGCGTCTCCTGCTGGGCAGAGCTGAAGATTGGAGCCAGCTCACGGGGCTCCTGTGGCAGGCCTGTGTGTGGGTGATGCTCAGATATATCTTACTTATAAACCAGCTGTCCCTGGGCAGCGAAATCACCCCTGGCTGAGAGCCTCGCCCTAGGTTAACTGCTTATCAAGGACAGGAGCTTTCACGATAGGGGTGCCCACAGCATCCTCGCTGAAATCCAAAAACAAGCCACACCCACTCCCTAAAATATCATTAAAACATTGAAATGAAATAAGAACCGAGAGGTTGTTTCCAGATTGTTTTGTTCCCATTATTAAGTTCATATATTTCACCAAAGTGCGGGACAAATCGACTTTTTTCCTCTGGATTTTCATGGTAACAAGTTAACTCACATCTGGAGGAGGAGGGACCACAGAGGTGGTGACATCGTGTGCTGACGACGCGTGTAAATTGAAAAACAATCACAAGAAACCCCCCAATAACCACACATTTCTCTTTCAAATTTTTTGAAGAGTTTTGAATAATAAAGGGAAGATGAGTTGTTTGGAAACATGTACGGGAACATAAGTTCTGAGCAAAATTCTCAAAGATGGGTCTTTGCATAGAGATTGTGAGGAACAGTGCAAGTTGATCAGTGAAAAGCCACAGGTTAGACTGAATCGTGGGGGAGACGTTCCCAGGAGCCCAAGTCAGGTGGCTGCCTTCCCAGCAGGAAGATGCTGTGATTACAAGGTGCGCCGGGCACCTGGTTAGAGATTCCACATTGCTAAATGTCACAGCTCCTGTCACAGACACTGACAGGTCAATGAAAAGAATCTGCCTGCACGTTCCCAGGCCATTAAACCTGGAAGGTTCAACCAAACTCTGAACATTTATTTCCTGTGGCCACCAGAACAAAGTAGTGCAGACAGGGTGTCTCACGGTTCTGGAGGCCAAAAGTCAGAAGTCAAGGTGTCACTGGGGCTGGTCACTTCTGAGGGCAGGGAGGGGGGGTCTGTCCGGCCTCTCTCCAGCTTCTGGTGGTTGCTGGAACCCTGGCTGCTCCCCGGCATCACCGTGAGCTCTGACCCCACCATCACATGGTGTCTCCCTTGGTGTCACTGCATCTTTACACAACTACCTTCTCACAAAGACTCCAGTCACGTCAACCAGGGGCCACCTCACCAGTGTGACCTCATCTTAACTAAGTACATCTGCAGCAACCCTCAAGTAAGGTCACCTTCAGAGGCATGGGGCTTAGGACTTGCACATAGCTTTTCCTGGGGACACAGTTCATCCTCTATACCCTGGAGTCCCTCTACCCCCAGCACCTCTGAGAATCTCTCGTTCCTCCTGGGAACCCACAGCACCACCCAGGAGTGAGCAGGGTCCTCATCCGTCCTGGTGTCAGCGACTCTCCCAAGCCCCAGCTGTCATGGTTTAAAGGAAAACTAACATCGTACCCATGGTTTTAATTAGGGGTTGATGGGCCATGTCATGACATCATCAATAAAATGAGCATAATAAGAAGAAATAACTTAATATGGGGTATGGGAATGGAGCCCAGGATTTGTCATAAAATTGCATTATGTAGGCAATAAAATGCCATTTTAGAAAACACGGCCACAGTCCAGGCTGCCAAGGGCCGTCTTTGTTCACTGTGAAGTCTGTCCCACCCATGTCCACTGAGAAGTCTGTCCCACCCGTGTCCACCTCCTTTTCAAAGTACCCTCGGCCCAGACCCTGCCCTGACCTGTGAGATTTGACTTTCCCCTGGCTGGCCAAGCCGAGCAGTAAAGTTCCAAATCGCTGTGTCTGAGGCATCCTTGTGCAGAGGGGACCGTGGTGTGACGATGTCTCCTGGGAGCGGTGTGTCCCTTCTCGTCCCAGACCAAGACTCCAGAACAGAAGCCCTGGGGGAGTCCCTGAGTCTAGAGTTAAGCCCAGCTTTAAGTACAGGAAGGGGTTTTCTGGCTCGACTCACCCCCAGCTCTCATTCCCTCACACCTCACGGGGAAAGAAATGTTGCCGTTTTTTTCAACCTGCCCTTCGCTGTACATATGTTCAGGACACTGCATTCTTGGGAATGCAAAAGACTTGGTGACTGTGGCGCATGGTGGGTGGCGTTCATTCTGCTGCAGAAGATACAGACGATCCAGTTTGGGACCCACTATTCCTGCCCTAAGCCACTGAAATGGTTTCTACGCAGAGTGGGGGACATTCTGCCATTTGCCTGACCAGAGAGGGCATCTTTACCTAATTGGTCCAAAGACGTCCTACAGGCTTGCTCAGGCCAGTTGAAAGGATTCGTACATCGAAGGCAAGGAGGACGGACACGCTGTTTCCACATTGAACTCACCCACCCGTCCACTGGACAGGGAATTCAACGCCCACATGGCAGTGGTTTCAACCTGTGGGTCGCGACCCCTTTGGGGGCTGAACGACCCTTTCACAGGGGTCGCCTAAATACATCCTGCATATCAGATATTTACATTACGATTCATAACAGTAGCAAAATTGCAGTTCTGAAGTAGCAACAAAAATAATTTTATGGTTGGGGGTCACCATAACATGAGGAATTGTATTAAAGGGTTGCAGCATTAGGAAGGTTGAGAAGCACTGCACTGTGGGGGTGATGCTCTGATGTTCGTGGGCAAAGAGAATTGAGCTGGAAGGGTGCTCTTGGTTACAGAGGACACGAGAGACCCAGGGTAGAAGTTACGTGGAGGCTGACTGCAGCTCATCAGACGGGAAATGTCCAGATCAGGATGCTTTCTGATGAAGAAGTTAAGAATTATCTAGAAAGTTGAAGCCGAGCAAGTCCTAAGATCCAGTGACTCCCTCCCTAAGTGCAGCCTGGCAAAGCTTGTGCCCAGGTGTGTGTGGATGTCTGCACAAGACAGATCACAGCGGCACTCCCTGCCTTCACCCGCCCCACGCTGGGCATGACTCCAGCATCTGCTCACAGTGATCTAAATCCACTGGCTGCCAGTGCCAGTACCTTCTGCAAGAGTGAGGGTGAGCAGGCTGCAGGGGAACACTCGATATAAGGAGGAGCGAAAGGCCACGGAACGCCGTAACATAGATGCTGTGATGATGCTTGTGCAAAGTTCAAAGCAGGCAGCTCTGAGGCTGTTTACGGCTATAAGGAAGGTCAAGGACGTGCCTGCCCCAGAGGTCCCACCACAATCTGATCTGGGCCCAGGGAGGGCACCCAGGGGAAGGAGCTAAGTGGGGGCTTGGGGTGCCGCCAACACTTGCTGTCCCTCCCAGACTGCAATGACATGAAGTTCCCCTTGTAGCGATTTGTTTTAGTGCGTGTAGGTTTTATACACTTTCTTGTATATAGATTATTTTTCACGATTAAAAAGTGTTTAAAGCCTTGTCAGAATCATTGCAAAGCTCATCCTGGGGTTAGTCTGGACCAGGCCTAAAGGCCTGTCAGCATCTTTGCTTCCTGAGGAGACTGGTGCAGGTTCCAGCTCTGAGTCTTCCCAGCCCGGGCAGGTGCCTCGACTTCTCTGAGCCTCAGTGTTTTCATCTCCACGCTCGAGCACTGGGCCCACCAGGCAGGACTGTGGAACAGAGCCCCATGCAGCTGGCATGACCCTGACACAGGCAGATACACAGCAGGACTTTAAGACTTTAAAAGAAGTGGATTTGCCATTAAACAAAGTGGCACTGAGAGCTGGGGCTGTGGTAGGTGTCTGCTTGCCCCGACGTAGAGAGCAGAAACAGGCAGGACCCCAAGCTCAGTGTCCAGTGGGGGAGAAGGAGGGCCCTCAAATTGTTCTTGGAATCCCTGCAAGTTGCCCCTGTGGTCAGAGCCATCTGGGGGTGTGGGGTATGCAGGAGGGCTTCCTGGAGGAAGTGGTGGCAGCAAGGTCAGTGAGCTGAGCCGGCCAGGTGACAAGGGGCACTGTTCACTGTCATTCAGCCTCTGTGCTTAGGGAGTTATCCAGGGTGCTGGTCACCCCTGGAGAAGCTCAGACTGAGACTCCCAGGGCGTGAGGTCGCCCAGGTCATAACCAGGGCGCACACACAAGTGGAGGTGCAGACACTGGCAATGCACTTCATTTGCTGACTTTAAATGGAGTGAGAAGCCTGATTAAGCCTGTCCAGGTTGGGTGGAAACCCTTTGAAAGAGGGTTTAGACGTGGGAAGGGGTATAAAGAGTCAGGGGGAGGAAGAAGAGAGGAGAGAGAGGGAGACAGAAAGGGAGGGGAGGAAAGTTGGACATGGAAGGAGGGAGTGGAGGGGGAGGGAGGGAGAGCGAGGACTCTCATCGGGGGTAGCTGTGGAGCCCCAGCTCACAGCCCTCCTCCCTGTCCACCTGCCCTGTGAAACCAGCAGATGCTGGCCAGCCACACACTCTTCCCCGGGTGTTCCTGGTGGGAATCAGTGCCCTCCTGTGGGAATTAAAGTTCTGCTTCACACCTGAGAACTGCCCACTTCTGGCTTTATTTCAGAATGATCATTCACTGGAGGACATCATGTAACCATCAAGGAGCTCTCTGCTCTAACGCACTGTTAACAAGTCTTTGGAAAAGTGGGGACAGCATCTGCTTTGAGATCTTATGTCAGTCACGAAACATTTCAGTAAACCGAGCACCCCCCAAATGCTTTCTTCTGCACTGGGGAGACAGTCGGGGGCAGGACTGGCCCTAACCCTGGCTGTCACGGACCTTGCGGACCAGAGAGAGAAAATAAACGAAAACATAATAAATGCAACAAAATATAAATATGTAATAATTTCAGATTGCGTTAAATGCCATGGAAAATATGGAGCGAGACAGCAGGCAGAGAGGCTAGCTCAGACCAGGCCAGGGCTGGCTTCTCTGAGGCTGCGGCCGAGCGGAGGGGCTGAACCACCGCATGAGTCTCCCCGGGAGAGTGAGCAAGGACACCCCACACCGGAAAGGAGTCGAAGACTGTGCGGCCAGCGCCAGGCCAGGGGGCTGGTCGGGGCCATACCCCAGAGGACGGCGGGCCATAGTGAGGGAGTCCAGATCCATTCCAGGAGCAGAAGGACACTCATGAGCAACTCTGCCAGCCACAGCCATGCGGGACCCTCACAGCTCATCCTTCCTCCCATCTTCCCGGGCTAACTGAGTCCCCAGGAAATGTGTTGAGCAGACACAAAGTGCCTCTGTAAAGCTGTTCCCTGTGCCTCTTTGATGAAATTCCTTCTCTTCCCTTTCTAGACCACGCTGGAACTTAGAACACTGAGGACGGAAGGTGTCCCTGTTTTCACATTCAGCCATCTCTGCGCCCTCTGTCAGGGGGCCGGGAGGGCACGAGGCCTAGGCTTCTGTCAGCCTTGGTCTCAGCGGGCTGGACTTCGCCCTCCAGAGCGAAGAGCACAAGGAGGCCAAGGAGAGAGAAGTGTCTCAGCATAGCCGGAGCGTCCCAGAGGGACACGTGCACCCCGACAGCTCAGGCCTAAGCCAGGAGCACGGCCACAGGCCACTGGGCTGCCACAGCTGGGTGGTGGAGGGCAGTGTGAGCAGGATGGAGTCGTGTTTCACTGTAACCCCCTGTGCATTACCCATTCGAAACATATATACACAGAAGTACCACATATACTCGAGTATAAGCCAACCCGAGTATAAGCCGACCCCCTTAATTTTACCCTAAAAACTGGGAAAACTTAGTAACTTGAGTATAAGCTGAGGTGGAAAATGCAGCAGCCACTGGTAAATTTCAAAAATAAAAATATATACCCCCCAAAATTACAATAATTGAGGAATCAGTAGGTTAAATGCTGATACCCTCACATCAGATACAGCTGAAGCTCTGTTTGGACATACAGATGATGATGATGAGGAATCCAGTTTTGAAGGATTTTAACCTTTGTGATTTAGCTTGATTACCTGTTAAGCTAAGTGCACCGAATCAAATAACCTGTATGACCCGAGTATAAGCTGAGTTCTGGGTTTTCGGCACAAATTTTCGGCACAAAAACTTGGCTTATACTCGAGTATATACGGTAAGTTCTCTGCTTCTGGTTCCTGGCTCATTCCTACTTTCCAAGGTGTTTGTCCTTCTAATTCTTGAGGCTTTTCAGGATTTTGCAACTCACTCTCCAAGAGGAGAAACACAGACAGGCGATTCCTCTTTGTGTCGATTTATTTACCATCCTTCCTCCTACTTCTTGCCTTCATGTATTATGCTTCAGGATTTCAGCTGCTCCCATTTTCTTCAGTATTTCTGTTTCCTGACATTGTTGCTTTGGGATGAACTTTTTAGACGAGAGGATATGAATCTCCTTGATTCTTCCATCTTCACCAGATGTCTCCAGTAAAATAAAGTTATAAAAGTAAAATATATTCAGAATTTCTGCTCCAAGTAAAGCTATCTATCGTACCTACTATGAAATGTGTAGTACCAGCTCTTTCTGATTTGAGTGAAGAATCAGACACCAATGTTTTACATATACATAAAATACAAAAAGGACTAGTTTGAGTGCATTAGAAGTTGGAAATAGAAAAGAATCACTTTAAACTGCAGTAGACCATGTTCATGATCACTTTTAGGTACACCGATTATCACTTTCTCTGGAAATACCTGTCCACACATATGTCATAGCGTTTGAAATTTAAACTTCAGATAGTTACAACCTCAAATTAAAAGGTCGTCTTCTTTAAAAAAACAAGTATCTTTGGAAAAGGCAATTGATCAGGTCCTTAGCACCTTAGCATGAATCAGCTTATCAGATCTTGGCATGCCTTGAAAATGGGAACTCAGTACTATAAGATATAGCCCTTTTCGGCCATCAAACAGGCTTACAATTGTAAAATCTAGTTGAGGAGACAACACTAAAAAGAGAAAGATTTTACTTTTTAGGAGGGTGAAAACAAAATCATCTTAACAAAATTCTCTTCTACTGAGTTGATTCTACCTTATTAAGAGTCTCATGCCCTACTAACGGAGCTGGCCAGGACACTCACAATTCTATCCTTCTTGAAAGTTAAATCCATTAAAGAGAAGAATCCATGAACAACTGTTTCTAAATGAAGTTCATATATGTACATCTAATATCCACATACTAGGTTTTTTATGTATAATATGTTTATTAAAACTCAGTAGGAGATAAAATACGTATAGAAAAGCAGAAAATAGGGTGGTGCCTGTGGCTCAGTGAGTAGGGTGTAGGCCCCATGTACTGAGGGTAGTGGGTTCGAACCTGACCCCGGCCAAACTGCAACAACAACAAAAAACAGCTGGGTATTGTGGTGGGTGCCTGTGGTCCCAGCTACTCAGGAGGCTGAGGCAAGAGAATCACCTAAGCCCAGGAACTGGAGGTTGCCATGCGCTGTGATGCCACGGCACTCTATGGAGGGCAACAAAGTGAGACTCTGTCTCTTAAAAAAAAAAAAAAAAGAAAGAAAGAAAAGAAAAGAAAAGCAGAAAATAAGACAACTCCCCATTAAATTACAGAAACAAAGTCCATGATTTTAGTGGAAAATAGACGGAAAATTCCCCCTGGCAATTAAAAGGAGTATTCTGTATCATATACTCACAATTAAATTGATGACAGCCAGGATAAATAAGAGGATAATCACACAGATGGCTAAATTGCCCTTTCTTCCTCTCAAGCCCGTTTTATGGAGACGATCTTCATCAATTGGAATATATCCGGCTTTAAAGTTACTGTTGTGCTCTTTATTAACACTCCTCCTCTCAACAGCCTTCTCACGCATGGACTTCTTCACAGGACCATTGGAACTTTGCTAAAGGCAAAACACAACGTAATGCAACAAGTATACCCTTCTTTTTTGATGTATTTATTTATTAAGTGCAAACTCATAACTAAAGAAAGCTGAATTGGTTACTGATATATTTTCCACTGATGACCTGCAAGTCATATGGAATTGCAGGCTCCCAGTAAGGACATGACTTAGGGTTAGCACAGACAGACCCTTGGAGTAACTAACAGACAACGTGCTTTCCCTCTCCGATTTCAGTAGTACTGTCAGTGAAGTGCACAGCTCACTTCTGAGCAGAGCTGTCATATTATCCCACAGGGGGGATCTTGTTTTTATGAATAATTTACCACTTTGTTTTCTCATACACTTGGCTCTGCACATCTATGGGTTCTGCATTCATGGAGTCAACCACTGCAGATGGCTAGTATTTGGGAAAAAATGTATGAATGCATCTGTATCCATCATGTACAGACTTCTTCCCATCTCATTATTCCCTGAACAATACAGTGTAACAACTATTTACCTACATTTACATAGTATAGGAATTATAGTAATCTAGAGACAAAGTAAACAGAAGGATGTATGCAGGTTATGTACAAACTATGCCATTTTGTATAAGGGTCTTGAATATCCATGGATTTTGATATTTGTGGGGGTAGGGCCTGGCCACAGATGTACACACACATATATCTTCTTTTTTTTTTTTTTCATTTATATAAAGAGAACTTGGAAAGGCTGTCACAGTTCATTACTTATAACTCCACTGATCAAAGCTAACATTACCTTAAATTAGCACTTTTTAAAGTATGGAATGGGAAATCCTGAAAGGGTTCCATGAATCTCATCTGGGATCTATATTTTCAAATTAACACTATTTACTTTTTCCACTCTCCTAGTCTCATGAATACGCAGGCTATCTGTGACATCATCACTCAATGAATTATGTGCTTGTGTAGTCCTGAGCTTTAACCATTTCTCACTTTTAATTTCTCATATGGTAAACATGAATGGATATAAGTCACATAAACAAAGATCTTTGGGACCTTCAGTAATTTTTAAGAGTAGAAAGAAAACCTGAGACAAAAACACGTTAGAATCTCTGAACTATTAATAGATGATGGTTGAATGACGTTTTAGGTAATAATCTTGTACATCAAGAGCACAAGAGAAATAGTAAGAAATGGATACTCTCTAATTTGCATACTTTTTAAGAGCTCTGTGGAAACCCATTTATTGAATAGATATTCAGTAAGCTTAAACATTAGTACTATAAATTGGAATACAAAAGAAATATAGGACAGGATCTGTATCCTGTAGGTATTACAGGTGTGATACTAGGTACTGCACATATTAAATACTTAACAATGCAGTTCTGTATGTTCAAGCACCAAAATCAATGGTATAGGCGATACATGCTGCAGAGATCAAAGAGAGAGATAGACAGGTGGACCCGGGCCGGCAGGGAAAATGGGAGGAGTCAGACCCTGGTGACGCAGAGAGAACAGAGCTGGAAAAGTAGGAGCAGGTCGTTAATGTTCTTAGACCGTGGGATACAAATCCTATTCTTTATTCTCTTTTTAACTGGTAGTCTCTGCATGTTTCAGGATACTGAATGTGTCGGTGTTTGTTGGAAAGAGGGAGGAGGAAGAAATACCAGTGAACAGGCTGGGTTGGGAGGTTGTGGAAAAGGAGGTTTGAGCTGATAAGGACCTAAACTAAGCTGGGATGAAAAAGGATGGACTAAAAAGAGAAAAGAAGGCTTTCCTGTTTCTGCTATCTTGGGGCCTGTGGAGGTCTGCTGGAAACAGGACTTGTAAAAGGCAAATATGTCTGGATGGCTGTGGTCCAAGGTCATTTTTGCCGGCTATCAGTGGGGTCTCCAGAACCAAAGAGAGCACACAGCTCTTCTTAAAATTGAAGGTGTTTATGGCCGAGATGAAACTGAATTCTATTTGGGCAAGAGATGTGCTTATGTACACAAAGCAAAGAACACCACAGTGACTCCTGGTGGCAAACTGAACAAAACCAGGGTAATCTGGGGAAAGGTAACTCGGTCCTTGGAAACAGTGGCCTGGTTCATGCCAAATTCTGAAGCAACCTCCCTGCTAAGGCCACTGGACACAGAATCCGTGCGATGTTCTACCCCTCAAGGATTTAAACTGGTGAAAAGTAAATAAAAGTGGACTGGTGCTCTTGTATTTTTGTTATTGCCTTATTGCCTTAATAAAATAGAGAGAGATGAGAAGAGTTAATAGAATCTGTAGCCAGGTTCAAAAAGTGAACCTTGGCTTGGCGCCTGTTGCACAGTGGTTATGATGCCAGACACATACACTGAGACTGGCAGGTTTGAGCCTTGCCTGGGCCAGCTAAACAACAATGACAACTGCAACAACAACAAAAAATAGCTGGGTGTTGCGGTGAGCACCTGTAGTCCTAGCTACTTGGGAGGCTTTCCTCTTTCTGCTATCTTGGGGCCTGTGTAGGCAAGAGAATTGCTTGAGTTTCAAAGGAGTTTGAGGTTGCTGTGAGTTGTGAAGCCACAGCACTCTACTGAGGGCGACATAAAGAGACTGTCTCACAAAAAAAAAAAAAAAAAAAAAAAAGTGAACCTCATGTTTACTGAATGGTGACTAGTGACTAAGAAATGAAGGAGGGGGAAGATTCTACATATGTTGCATTTGAACTGAATGAGAAATACCACATGTCTTAAAGGCTATTGGAAGTATAGGATCAAATATTAGGTCACCTAGGACCAGGGGGAGAGATCTGAGGGTCCTCAGTAAGCAAAGCTATAACCACATTAGTTCACTGTGACAAACAGCATGGAGGGAAGAGGACGAAGAGCTGAGGCTGTAGGGTAGTCTAGGGAAACTTTGAGTGTGCAGGAAAACTGGAAAATAAGAAATACGATGGACAGCAGAAACTAAGGATGTGCAGTATGAACTTGACTTGTCAAAAAGTCCCTTCAGGCTCGGTGCCTGTAGCACAGTGGTTACAGCACCAGCCATGTGCACTGAGGCTGGTGGGTTAGAACCTGGCCTGGGCCAGCTGAACAATGACAACTGCAACCAAAAAATAGCAGGGTGTTGTGGAGGGCACCTGTAGTCCCAGCTACTTGGGAGGCTGAGGCAAGAGAATCACTTAAGCCCAAGAGTTTGAGGTTGCTGCGAGCTGTGACGCCATAGCACTCTACCCAGGGTGAGACAGTGAGACTCTGTCTAAAAAAAAAAAAAAAAAAAAAAAAAAAAAAATCCCTTCATAACATGCAAAGCTGAACTTTAAACAGCACACTGCTAAGTAGGGAATAGACAGTCCTAAGAGATGCCAGCCTGTATGCATCTATTTGTTAGTTCAGAAAGAGAAAACAGGAAAGAGAGGAAATTGCAGCTAAAGAATTATGAACTATCAGATGAAAGCTGTGTTTAGTCTTTACCCCCTCCCTTAATTTCAAAAAAAGACTCGTAAGTTTGATACTAGAAGGGAAAAAAGCTAAGAGAGAAAAAGACCAATATTTCAGAGTGAGGCAGAATCACGGGGAAATGAATTCTTTCAGGAGTCAGGAAAGAAAACTATATAAAATACAGGAGAAAATACTCTTAAAAGGTGGAGTCCCACTTCACTTGAAACTTAACGGAAGGCTTTACACCCGGAAGGGGAGACATTCTCCACGCACAGCCATCTGCCAGGAAGAGTGGCGATGCCTGGAATCTGAACGCGGTGGCCACGGCAGGCTAATAGAAGGCTTGTGGAAACCGCTGGTAATGTCAGATCAAAACTTTAAAATTACACAAAGCAATAAGGAAGGCTCTGTAGAAGGTCGTTCACTTTACTCAGAAGATTTTTCTCTTACAGAACACATTGCTGAATACAGCTGTGCTGGGTGTGTACAGCATAAGGGTGCCCCATCTGAGGTGCACACTGACACTCAGAACACTTAGAAATGAATATACATTTGAGTAGTTTTCCGAAGAAGGCAATATAGTACCTTAAGGGAAGGTGCTTTCTTCTAATTTGCGCACGCGCGCACACACACACACACACACACACACACACACACACACACACGACAGGCGTCTGAGAGCCCTGATAGAGAGGCAACTTAAGTCTTAGGCAGGACTGGGTATGACGGCTTCACTCTGGGAGGCTGAGGTGGGTGGACTGTCCAAGCTCAGAAGTCTGAGACCAATGTGAGCAAGAGCAAGACTCCATCTCTACTAAAGATAGAAAACCTAGTCGGGCATTGTTGCTGCACCTGTACACCCAGCTACTCAGGAGGCAGAGGCAAGAGGCTTCAGGTTGCTGTGAGCTAAGATGCCATGGCACTCTACCCAGGGTGACAGAGTGAGACTCTGTCTTAAAAAAAGAAAGAAAGAAAGAAAGAAAAAAAAGAAAGAAAGAAAAAAAAGAAAGAAAGAAAGAAAGAAAGACAGAAAGAAAGAAAGTAAGTCTTAGCCAGAATTTAAATATAGGTCCAATAAAAAAAAAGGCACAATTCATCCCTATCGGAGATGCATTCTTTATTCTCCTCTGCTTCCAATTTGATGCATTTAGCATTTATTAAATAGCTACCATTTGCCAGGTGCTCCGCACTACCAAAAAGAACAGGACACAGTGTCTACCTTCAAGGAGCTTAATTACAGGCTGGTAAGGAAGAGAGGTAAGGTCTCTAACAATTCACACAACATAGTAAGTGCTGTAGGGGAGCAATGCATACAAAACCGAAAAGCCACAGAAGACAAATGCAACCCACTTAACCCCCAGGCAAAGGTTTCTAAGAAAAGTTTGAGGGTTGAGTAGAGTCTTGAAGGATGGACAGGAGTTAGCCAGACAAAAGAGCAGAGTACAGCATGGAGACTTTAAGCATAAGTCATCTCTGGGGTAATTTTGTCAGCTTTATGTGGCTGGTGAGGACAATAGGTCCAGGAATAAAGCAAAAAACAAAGTGAAAGATGTAATTAGGGGCCCGTGAATGACAAATACCATGGCAAGAATGTGATGGGCTTTATCCTGAAGGCAATGGGGAACTACTGAAGATTTAAAATAGGCTGGTGATGATCAGATTTGCATTGTAGCAAAATCACACCCCAAAGAGATGCACTGGAACAGAGAGCCTAGAGATGATGGCACCACCAGCAGGTTTCTCTGAATCCATCTGGGGTCTGGTTGAATTTTGGGATTGGAAATTAGGACTGGGGAGAAATGCTATGAGGTAGAACTGTCAGGACCTGATGACCGGTTGGATGTGAATGTGCCACGGGGAGGTCTAGGATGATTTGCAAGCAGGACCAGATATCTCCCATTTGTGGGATCAAAGGGAAAAAGAAATTGTGAGACTCCCTGTTGAAAGTCAAGAGCGGAACAGCAGAGCAGTACACCCAGTGTGGTTCTCCTGAGCACTCTCAAGCTGGTCCAGATCTTAAGATTCTGGCTATGTTAACTGAGCAACGGATGGTTGTAACTCGTTCAACAGTGACTATGACACAGTCCCAACCTGAACACTTTTGAGTTTGAGGTCCCTAATGAAAATTTGGTTAAATTCAGGACTGGGGACATAACAGCATACATGTAAAGAGGAGACTGTGGAGTGCATCCGACTGCCCAGCTTTTGTGTAAAGCAAAAATAGAAGCTAAGAGTATCCAATAGGAATGACGTGGATGGAAAAGTGTCATCTGAAACAGAAGCTGATACACTGGGCAGGAACTCAGCAAGGCCAGGGCACGATCTGCATCTTAACTGTAAGAAGCTCTCTCCCCTTTCAGTTTCCCTTCTCCTTTACATTTTATTTTGCTATTGCGAATCTGCAGCTTGCCTGTTGTCTTTAGTTATTTTCTTGCATTTATCTGGCTGTTTAACTTTAAGCTCCTTGAAGGCATATTCTATGTCTTCTAATTTTGTATGTCCCTTAGAATGAGGGTCTGGTGACTTATATCTAATAGGTCTCTAACAGTTAATTACCTAAGGAAATCTTTCCCAAGCTCAAACAGAAGGTTGGCAACTTGACTCGTTTTTTCAACAATGTTGAAGAATGAGACTGTTTCAAGAGAAACTATCATATCATATCATAGTTTTTCAAAGAAAAACAGCAGTTAAGAAGAAGAGGCTGTGTGTGTGTGTGTGTGTGTGTGTGTGTGTGTGTGTGTGTATGTGTTTGTGTGTGTAGCGTTATTTCGGGGATAGAAAGTCTTTTAAACCATTCTAAGTTACAAGTTTACAATGCAGGTCAAGAAATCAGTTTTATACTGGCGATTAAATCTCCAAAAACCAAAGTGAAGGGACATCTGGGATGTACGTATGTCCCGGCCACCAAGAAGTGGCCGCAAGCTGACACCCAGGCAACAGCTGACCCCTGCCCGGCTACAGTCAGGGGAGCCTCCCGGCTGGGGCTGAGGTTATTTTTATCTGCATCGCGGCTGGCAGCTGAGCGGGGCAAGTCGCAGCGCAGGCTCCGGGCTGGCACGGCCGCCTGTTGGCCCCTCTGGACAGAGACTCTGCTCATCTCGGCCGAGGGACAGCCAGGCCGGGCAGAGGGCCGCAGCGGGCTCCCCACCTCGGTCCCGCCCGGCCACTGCCAGCATCCTCACCCGCGGACAGCTCCTCCCGCCCGCGGAGCCGGGCAGCCTCCGGCCCTGGAGCCCCGGACCCCGCCGGCCCATCGCCCGCCCCGCCGCGGTCCCCACCCTGCAGGCCCCGGCCTCCCCCCTTCCTCCAGCCCTGGGCCCCGGCGGGGCTCACAGACCTGCTCGGCCGCCGCCGCCGCCGCCGCCGCCGCCGCCATCTTCCGGCGCCCGCCGCGCTCCCCGCGCTCCCCGCCCCGCCCGCTCCTCCCCGCCCGCCGCACCCCTCCCCGCCCGCCGCTCCCCGCGCTGCGCCTGCGCCCTGGACGGACTTGGGGGCGCCGCTCTCCCCTCCCCGCCCGCGCCTTGGGGGAGGGGTGCGGAGCCGGTGGGGTGCGCCGGCCCAGGCTCGGCGGGGCCCCCTGCACCCAGGACCCAGGCCGCCGGGCGCGTTTAATCCCGCGGGCCCGTAGGAGCTGTGGGGGCTCCCGAGAGAGGGCGCCTGTCCCTGCCCCTCGGTTCCCGGTCGCCGAAGGGCCACCGCTCGGCCTGGGGCGGGAAGGGCGTGGGTGAGGGTACATGTGGGCGAGGACAGGGTAGCGACCACGTGGGCAGATTGAACAAGCTGCCGAGTAGGCAGCTAAAATCTTAAAAACCGAGAGCCCTCGGGGAGGACGTGCAATCACCTGGGGGCTGCTTCGGGACTTTGGAGGACCTCCCAAGTCTGGCGATTTCCCCCCACGGTGTTGGGGTGGATTTTGCATGTACTGTAGCGTGTTCACTACGCATATCCCAGGGAACCTGATGTAAGGGGCGTTTACTGCGCACCAGGAAGCCACCCGAGTGTGAAGTAACTTGAGCGCACGTTGTGCCCTGTTATCGATGAAATTGAATAGTCCTTTTAGCTGAATAAAAGATGCAGGGAATTCAATAGCAACCAAGGTGCAGGAACTATTCCCCATGTAGGCAGATCACGTCCAGCCCGCACCTCTGGGCCCGAGGGCTGCCTAGCTCTGCAGCAAACACCAGAGACGGGCGGTGAAGGCTTTCCTTCTCTAGCAACGAGGTCAGTTTTGCTTCTGGATGACCTGAGCGGTTATTTCGCTGACCTGCCTACTTCCCATCAGAGGCCTGTTGTGCAGTTTAAATTAGATAACTTTCCCGTAGGAAATCTCTCATCATCTTTCCCTTCTCTTCCCTGACTTTAGCTAATACCAGGACTTAAAGTCATCAATCTCTCTCTGAGTTTCTTTTTTCCCAAATACTGGATCCACTTAACTCACAACTCTAGGTTCACTCCTCACACAGTCTCTAGGACAAACCCGCAGCTTTAGGTAGAAAGACCGGAAGTTACAAGTTTCTGTTAAGAGTCCGGCTCTGGTCCGGGTTATCAAATCACATCACTGGGCTTTTGATGGATCCTGTCTCCAGATCTGGTAATGAACCCCTTCCTTCCTACACGCTGCCTCTTTTCCTTTGCTGGGGAAGTCCTCTTTTTCTCTGGCAAGCACACTGGTATTCATCCTCCAAGAATCTAGTGACATATGCCATCCTATGTAAAGGAGGCTCCCGCAGTCTGCCCCTCCCGCTACCCCTAACGTTTGTAGCGCTTCACGGTGCCTTCTATGTCCCCTCGTCTACCTGCCGACTTCAGAAGATGGTGTGTTCTCCTGGGTGCTTGATATCTTACTCCTACTTTTATCTTCAATGTCTAGCCCGGCAGTGACACTTAATAAATGTCTTAGAAATATGCCCCAGGGCTCAGTTTCTGAGAGTAGAAGCCTCACGTTTATTTTGCCAACTTCTCTCCCACTTACTTAGGTGGTGAGATACCTGATCACTGATTTTCCTGGAACCAGATACCCCTTTGGCCATCTGAGGACCAGCCGAGAGGCATGGGACAGATTCTCTCCTGGAGCCTCTGGAAGGAACCAATCCTGCTTTGTGATTTCTAGCCTCCAGAACTGTTGGGTTGATGTCACAACGTTGATGGTTCTTTGTTTCAGCAGCTCTAGGAAACGATAGGCACCTTCAACTCAGCATGTCCACAATTTGAACTAAAAATCTTTCTTCCTAATCTGCTTCCCTTGATAGCTTCCCTTGATACCATCATCCAGTCAGACATCTCGAAGTCCTTCTATAGCATTTCTAGAGTGATCTTTCTAGAAGACAGACGGCTCATTTTATTACTTTATTGTCACACCCCCTATATTTTTATTCTTGCTTTCCTCACCATTGAGTGTCTTCCCCATCTCAAGTTATGCCTTCCCCCCATTTCATACTATCCTTGCAAATGCATATCCCAAGGAATATATGTAAATG